>JAUBWS010049622.1:0-18547 GCA_032270445.1 Darlingtonia californica
TAATTGTAATTTCTGTGTAATTTTTGTTTTCCATATTTTTATTTTTCATTGATATTTTTATTTTTCATTGATATTTTATTGAATATTTTATTTTTCTGTTCATTGATACTTCATTGAATATCTTATTTACATTGTAATTTTGAATTTGCTGAGGGGCAGCAGAAACTCTAGGAATTACACAAGCCCCCAACCCAACACACTGTATCGTATTGATTACGTCACTGTTACGTCATAATTGTAATTTCTGTGAAATTTTTGTTTCCCACATTTTTATTTATTTTTGGTTCATTGATACCTCGCTGGATACTTAATTTACATTGCAAATTTGCGATATATCGCTTACTCATTATTTTTTCGTCAGCTTTTTTATCTATAGCTTAATTTTTTTTCTCCTACTCGAGGAGGAATTTTTTTAATTAAAAAATCAGAAAAAAACATTTTTCATTAGTGAAATTGCAAAAGAAAGAACAAATTTTAGAATTTCAGAATGGTTACTTTTTCAGATGTTTTAGTATGTGTGAGACTGGCGCACTTTTCAAAATCATTATATGTAACGTGATTGAAAAATTATTTGAACATTCGTTGTGAAAATCACCAATATTTTTTGGTCTAGAATTAAGGAAAACGTTTTTTGCAACCCTGTAATAACCCTATCCTAGTGAATATACTTAAACTAAACTTCGACAAACAAGGACTTAACAGTTGCTATTTACTGAAACACTTCTTCCTTTTCTAATTATAGTGAGCCGATCAAGCTTCGGTAGCTTTTCAAGTACATCAAGGTAAGTGTAAATAGAGTGTAAAACAATTTGACAGTGTATACAAGGTGTTAACTAAGGATATGGCAAGCATGTTGTTGTGTATGGCAGAACACGCAAATTCCTTCTCAAAACTAACAGCTTATTCAGATTTGATTGAGCACACTTCCTCTTTTTGTTTTGTTTTTGTCCAGTAACCCTAAGTAATTTACCATTCGCACGCGCGGATACTTCTCTACTCAAAACAAACGCATCATGTCGTGCGGTTTTTTCTCCCTTTCACTAATTAAACAGAGCACGCCGTCACGGTGTGCATATGAATAGTCATTACTTATTGATATTGGATTGCATAACCACAACGGTGGAGCGTAATTTAAAGATTAATCATAGGTCTATTGTTTGTTTTTCCTACTACTACATACTATTAAATTCCTTTCATTATCATACATGTGAATTGACAATTTTTTTTTGCCTATTGTAGTTTCACCGAAGAGGTGCAGTGTAACGGTCGCAAGCCCAGTACCGACAGAATGGTAAGACCAACATGTTACAATACAAGTTTGTTAGTTTATAAATTTTATAACTTTAAACATATACATAAATATAAGCAAGTAAAACATCACCATCGTAAAAGCAATGTGAAAATTCATGGAGCAGAGTTTACGGTTGTACGCAGCCAGGTAAGGTGTAACCTTAGAATTGATACATGTTTTTTAAGAACATTCAGCGTGTCAGATGTTCTAAAGGTGTAATGGTAAAATTAGCTGTTTTAACAAATCAATTATGTGGTATGTTCTTATATAAAAACATGTAATGGTTCAAGTTTATGTGCTACGATTCCTTGTCTTAAGAAGTCAGTCACACCTAATTCCCATCTTCGAGGAGGGGGGGGGGGGGGGGGCTCATAATCAATTAATCTTTTACCTGTGAAGATTTTCACAGGGCGTAACACTGGGTTTCATGAAAATTCCCAGACAATCACGACAGTCCATATTTAATTCTTTGGGTGCTAGTCGAAATCTCAAGTAAAGTTTCAGTCAAACAAATCATGAGATCTCATATTGGCGATGCTGAGAAATCTCAGTGTTTGATTTCTGCTAAAATTAGCTTTTTTAAATGCCCACATGTGAAGTGTGCACCAAATCATTCAATTGGGATTTTATGTACGATAATGTATCGTAAATATTGGTTGTTTATGCTGGCTTGAAAGTTTTGTCACGATGTTACTCAGTTGTGTCTCGTCAATATTGATTTGATAGATGTTTTGTTTGTCCTTACTATGCTTATGAAAACATTGGGATTAGTTTGACCATTCCGTTCGCGTTTAAAGTGAGAGTAAACCTATAAGATCTGCTTGTTTTTATTATTGATCCTTGATTTATTTGATTCCCCATATAAGGAAAATCAAAATGTAAAAAAAGAAAATTTCTTAAAGATTTTATCTGTTTGTTTATTTTGTTTTTTGCATGTTTGGAAAACAAGACCAAACACTTTTTCCTCTTGTGCCCATTCAAAGTATGGCTTGGACCTAAGTTTGGCAACAATTTTTCCTCATGCTAATGCAAGTCTGTTCAAATTCTTACCTACTTTAATCATGTAATTAATCAAACGTACAGTTGAAAAACCCGAATCGGACTTCCGGCACTACTTAAATATTTCCGTTTTTTGAGTACTGAAGAATACGCCTGCTTCTTTGGCTTGCATAACCGTCTTCCATAATAGCTACAATTTGCAATTAATTTTGTCATTATGGATGTTTCTTACAATTTTAAAATTACTAAAAACCCTATGTGGAGGAGTGTTTTTCTTTTTAAACGGTACGCAGTCCTGCGTGCCGCTTAAACAGAAACACTCCTCCATATGGGTTTTTCACCATTTTGCCCGTTGGGTAGATGTTTCTTACAGACAAAACATTCTTGTGGTTAGCGATTGTTCTGTTAGTAAAATTAATTGACCGCACTTGCTACTGATACAAAAATTGTTCATCAATCTTAACAGATGCTATCAGCGAATATCATCACACAAGTTGTGCACGATCAGCTGAAAATTAAAAACGCCAGAGACTCATAGTGCCTTAGTATTGCTTCCTATGTGTGACGATTTCATGGTTTAATGCTGGTTATAGATGATATCATTTTTCTATATAAAAAGGACAAAATATTCTCATATAGTGAAAGAAAAAAGCTTTTCCAGATAAATTGAAATACACAAAATTGCTTTTATAACAGGGGAATTATTGATTATTCATCATCTGAAACTGATATAAGTCAGCTTTGTTTTTTGCTACGCTGTGGAATTTTTTAATTAAAAAATATATTTTTATAATGATTTAAAAGGATTCTAGGAATACTCATAATCCAATGACAAAACTTGACATCACTGCTGACAATTTTTCATTTCACAGTTCTCCGAAAATCGACTTGATGATTTGTCAAAAATAGTTTTCTATTTACCACTTTTTAAGTGAAGTCATTAAGAAGTTAATTATTTCAGTGATCCGACTTTCCGCACATCGGACGGGTAATTGCTCTTCCTTGAAGTCCTCCATTGCTCTTCCTTGAAGTCCTCCATTGCTATTTACAGAAATTTTGTCTCAATTAAGCGGCACTTTTCAATTGAATAGGAAACCGTATCTGTATAACAGAACGCGTCTCTCAACTGCATTCTTGAAGAGTCTGTTTAGTAGTTACATGCCTTTCCGCCTCCGATTTTGACTTTCAAAGAAACCCACCTTGCTAAAAATTGTAAATGATACTTGTTACTGCACCCAATTGAGCTACATTGTAATTCATGTAATACGCTTTTTGACCACGATTTGCTAATCCAATCTTTTGTTTGAATCGGTAAAAAAGATGACCCCTTGTCTTTTTTCAAACACAAGTCTCATTATATTTAAATCTATGTTGCGTTCTGTTTGGTTGTATGGTCTCTAAAATGACATATTGTCAACGGACGTTGCTTTTCTAAAAAGTACCTAGTGGTAGTAAATGTGGGCTCCACCACAGCATTCCAACTCCCTGAGAGAATAGACTCCCTCGGTGATTGCTACTACCGATGGAAATTAGCCTCAAATATAGCCCTTTTATCAATCACATTTTCTTTTAGGGAAGGATCATTCCATCATTGAAACATGTTAGCTTGGTACCGTTAGAAGAAATCAAAACCAAAAATAAATCGGACGAGGACTTATCTAAACACTCGGTATGTTTCCCAGCATTTTTTGTTCATTGTAGTTGGTTTTCTGGTAGGTTATCGAACCTGCCTTTCCATTTTTCCTATATGCTGTTTACTTGTATTCTATATCATTAAAGAATGGAACATGACCCCACTGGAAAACTGTATCGAATTTTTTCCATCAGATGGAAACATCAAATATTTTACTTGAAACAATTTCTTGAATAAAAAACGCCCTTATTGCTAGTCTCAAACATGTATATGTTTCAATTGCACACCACTTGTCTTTTAAGTGTATGTGTCATGTGGGATCTATATACAGTATAGTGTACTGTTTATCTAAATAAACTGTAAACATGTAATGCGGTCAGTTAGTTAGCTTATTCACATCCTGTCTTCAAACTTTGTCTGCTTGCTTGCCCCAAAAAAAAACAATACTTGAGATTTACCAAAATGAAAACATTGGGGTACTTTAAATTGCTTTTTGTTTTGACCGATCACCATGGTGAAGTACTTTGTGCGCGCAGCCACTTATAATTTACTGTATAATCATAATGACCTTATAAAGGAAAAAAGTTGCTTGATCACTTTACTAAAACCTAGCACGGGAGCTATATTTTCTGCAGAGCTTAGAACGCGTTTCGGCCCTGTTAGTTCTCTTCAACTTAAGTTATACATTACAGTAGACTCACGACAGAAAACGGTGTAACAAATGCACTAAATTGAATCGCTATTTTGGCCCATTCACAGGATAACTTATACGAGACACGTTGGATAATTTGAACATTCGTCAAGTGGGACAAATTTTATTTATTCAATGTTTATTTTTGCTGGTTCCTTCAGTGTCCTTATCTAATCGAGAGTATTAGGACAGGCATGTAATGCGGGTTTGACCACCTTGAAAAGGACAAAGGTTCTTTGGTTTTTTTGAGTTTTGAGTTTTCATGTACTTTATGTGTCAAACTTATCTTAAAGAGAGTATAGTGTATCGCCTAATATCCTTTCCCTATGTAGATCGAATATAAACGATATATGGTAACAGAGACCTACCAAGCTCAATCGTCAAACGAATTAAGCGTCCATAAAGGCGAGATCGTCTACTTGGTATATCGAGAAAAGAAGAGCGCCGCATTCTACAAAGTGCGTAGTTTTACCAAAGAACGTGAAGGACTTGTTCCATCCAAATATTTACAAAAATCCAAAGATAAAACGAACGGTGACGACCAACAGAAAATCAAACGTTCGAACAGTATAGGGTAAGTGTATTTTTTTTTGTCAGGAATTGTTAACTTTTAGGATGGAATTTCAGAGGCGGTTTTTTAGGTGTGGTTAGGTGTTGCGTAACCTAGGTGTAGTTAGGTCAAAGCGGTGGCGGCCTGGCCAGGTGGGACAGTGGGGCAAGCGCCCTAGCCGAGCACTTCAAATCAAAGGGCACTTCAGGTTTAAGGGCGCCTAATTGTCAAGGTGAAAATAAAGTTTTTATTCACTACACTTGTCTTCTTAGAAATCGAGAAGTTATAAGTAAAATGGGGTAAATCGGGAAAATAAATTTTGATCTGCCGGTCATTCTGTTTATATTACTTTTGCTTTCAAGTCTCCTAAAAATTACACAACCCTTACAAAATTATAACAAACTACTTTCGATTCGTAACATAAGATATGACCTAAAAACCACATTTCTCAAGAAACTTACCGGTGTAGAAGCAGTAGAAGCTTATCTAAGTGAAACCAAAAGTTATTTGATTCTAGGAAAGTTTCTATTTGTAAATCAGCGATCGAGCACGCCTTTATATACTGGAGTAGGAATACCGAAACAACGATTTTTGTAGAATTTTTGGAAGCTTCATGATAATAGCGCAATATTTGGCGCAGATATTCAAACATGCTCTGTCTTTAGCTGAAAATAATAGAAATCTTAATTGGTGTTCGTTACAACCACACACAAAAATTTACGCGTTTAATTTTGTCACATGATTCTCTAGAGAGCCGTTAATTTACCCTGGACTGGGTTGTAGAACAAACCTGTTATAGAACGAGCCGCTTTTGAAAAAATTTCTCGTCTGTCATCCCGGAAAATATTCGTCACTTTTTTCCGGGGTTGCTCAGCCCGATAAGATAACTGTAAAATATCAAATGTTATATTTATAAGACGTCCCCACGCAGTTTACTAAGCTGTTGTTTGGATATTCAATGGTCTGTTGACACTACCTAATTATTTTGTGTTGAAAAATATCTATTTGCGAGTAAACATTGTTCTTTAGCCATTGTGTGATGTCACGGTTTATTGTCTTGCCGTAATAAGATGCCTCTTGTGTTTGAGTGCTTTCATGTGAAATAGATTCGTCTTTTCGCTCATGTGAATAAACGCTGTGTGCTTGATAAGGGACGGTTGACGGTTATAGGACAACAGACAGGGCGGTGAACTTCACTTTTCGAAATTTTATTGTGGAACCTCTTCAAAATTTCCGTGCTGAAAGTATTGAAATCGATTAGAGTTTCAAGCCAAGATTGACTATTTACGTAAATAAATGTCATTTGAATGATCGATTAATTATGTAATCAATCCCAAAATAAATGTCAATATAATTGGAGATAATCAGAATTTAAAGCATTTAAATTTGAAAGTGTATCCATAAGATATCAAATACAAAAATGGATAGTAAAGAGTTGGTTATAACGCGTCCACGACTACTCTCTGATATTGAAGATCGACTGGTTGATCGATTGATAACAACCTCCTGCTTATTTTGGATCAAATTGAAACTGAGAAGGTTGGGTTCTTTTTTCGTCTGAAACAGGGAAAACAGAGTGTTTTTTTGTCTGTAACCGGTAGATGTCTTTTTTCCACAGAAGCTTAGGAAGTTGGGTTATTTTTTGTCTGAAACTAAGAAGATTAGGATCTTTTTTCGTTTTGTCTTCCACTAGTCATCAACCGTATTTTGACGTGTGTTCGTCTTTTTCTTTCTATTTATTGTTATTAATTTTTATATTTGCTTTTTCTTTTCACAGAAATGGGGAGAAGAAAGACAAGAAGGAAAAAATAAAGAAATCAAAATCAAAGTGAGTAATATGTATAATATTTTATTACATTCCCCTTCTTTCTTTCACAGTGCTAATCGCTTTATCTGAGATATAGTTTCTATTGATCCGGCCCAACTTTCGATTATCTTCCTACCTTGTTTCTGATTAATATTCAATATTTGAAGAAGATGAACGTGTACATCTGTCTGGGGTATTATCCTCTTATTAAGGTTTGTTTCACACTATGTAAAAAAAAGTTATAGATGACTCATTCGTCACACGTGGCGAGTGAAGAAGTCTCTTTTTCTATTTTAATTGACTCAGTATACGCGGAAGAGCAAAGAAAAGTGAAAATTTGATAAACACTAAGTTACGAGGTTAAATAAAAAGAGACTTTGTTTAGTGTATAGATTTTCTAAATATCCTGTTTAAATAAGACGAAATCAAATATATTTTTCACATTTTGCTTTAAAAGGTTTATAAAAAAGTTCACGATCGGGCAAAGAAAAGATGATTTTCCGTTTTTCAATTCTCATGAAAAGATAAAGAGTGGCCCTCCCCCGCCCTGTTCTTTTTCTCGATATCGACTGTACAAATACGTATAAGAGCAATTCCATTGAATGGAATAAACGGGGGAGTTTATATCAAAATACACCTGTACCGATTGAATAATTCAGTGAAATTCGCCGTTTGAATTTCTATCAGTTTTTAAAAAGGGCTTTGGCCATTTTCTTGACGTTTGAAAAAAACCTGTTGTACTAGACAGGTTGAAGATTCTGCTCTTGTTTCGAATCTAGTCATGCTGAAGGTCATAAAGAAAAGGTTTGTGAATAAATGATATTCCCGCGCACCGTTGTGCCTTTTTGGAATTGAATAAATGATGTTTCCGCGCGCTGTTGTACCTTTTTGGAACGAATTGAAAGATGTTTCCGCGCGCTGTTGTACCTTTTTGAAACGAATTGAAAGATGTTTCCGCGCGCTTTTGTGTCTGCATAAAATGTAACGGAATTTTGCTTTTTACATTATTATAGTTCCGGAACGTTATTGAGGACGGCTTCACTGAAACGTAAGAAAAAAGACAAAGACAAAGACAAAGCGAATGGCGATGCAGCAACAAGTAAACCAGTCCTTGATAATCTCCATAAGCATTGGCAAAACAACGTCGATTTATCCGACGAAGATGTCAAAGACGGCAAAGCATCCGACAGCCTCGATCATATCATCTACCGTGACCAGAAAACGACATTCCAAGTTCCACCCGAGTTTAAAATTCTTCCTCGTGACGTCACTGTCGAAGTTGCGACCCACGTGAAGTTGACATGTACAGTACTTTCGAACCCACCCCCCAATGTAATATGGACCAAAGACGATCATATCGAACTAAAAAACGGAGAGAAATATCGAATCGAATTTAAGAACTCTATGTGTACTTTCGAAATTTTATCGACGGAAACTTCGGATACGGGAGCGTATACGGTTACGGCTACGAACAATTTAGGTAGCGCCTCGTACTCGGCGAAAATAACGGTACGTGGTGAAAATAAACCTGGAGTACCCTCGAAACCTTTTTTCACGTCTGTAACGTCAACATCGCTTGATACCAGGTGGTATGCGCCCTGTGACGTGGACCAGAATCAAGTTTCAGGCTATACAGTACAATATCAAATAATCGGACATAATTCCTGGCAGATGGCAGTAGCTGCTTGTCATGATACTTACACCAGAGTTGAAAACTTGGTAGCCGGTACAACGTATCGTTTCATGGTAACAGCACATAACGAAAATGGACAGAGCTTGGATAGTGAACCATCTGAACCCGTTACGATTGGAAGTGTTGGTAAGTGGGTACATCTTTCTTTCAGAAGTAATTTGTTACGAGCATTGCGAAATCTCTTTTTTTGCGATTAAGGCTGTTGGCGGAATGGGATGTAAGCTCAGCACTAATTCATTCCGTGCTAAGTTAAGCCAGTTTTCTACTTCGAAATTTTCGCACGAAATAGTTAACATTCCAATGGATGTCAACAAAAAATAATGAGATAGTGGAAAAGTAGCTTTACGGAAGGAACTTTCAGCGTTATAAAAAGTTCAGTTAAGAACGAGATAAGAAGTATTTGTTTTGTAAGTAGCCGGCAATTTGTCAGGATCATGGGAATTATCTCGTAAATTTAAATTCCAAATCTGCTAGAATTAGGTGCTACAGACCTGTTCAGTCTGATCCACTGATATTGTCTGAAGTTTTGTTTTGATTTGCTTAATATGTGATGCAAATGGTATGAAGTAATCATGGCATGAGTATGGCTTCATACCTTTATAAATATTTAAGAATATCATTGAACAAATCGATTGTGAAAGACTCCTGCCATGCTAGATTGAGTTTTCATGATTTTGTCCAATTATGGCAATAATGTAGACTTTTTATGATGCTTCTATCTATATGGTTTTAAAGTATTCATATGATATCCATATACCGGTTGATAAAATTACGTAAAATTATATCGTGGTTTGCCTGTAATGAACATAAACCCCCATTTCAAGACAATGGTGCAAATTTCTTTAACGTGGATTTTGACGATGTTGCATCCCTGGATGACACCTAGGAGCTCCCCCACCTATCCTGTAAAGGACATGTGGAAAATGCATTGCCGGAAAATAATAGCATTTCATACTATAGTTATAGAGATGTGGGGGACTAGGTCTAGGTTGTCAACCTCTGTGCTACTTTCAACACTTGATTATTTTTTCACATCACCCTCTGTCTATCATTCTATCCGATCTATGTTCGACTACGCGATGAAATTTGATCTCATTCTCTATTTTATTCTCTTCTCACAGCATCACCTCGACAAAATCTTCTCGAAATCCGATGGCGTGAGAAAATCGAGAACAACTACCAGATTTGCGGTGAACTAGGCCGTGGTCGTTTCTCGATCGTCAAACGCTGTGTGGAAAATTCGACGAGTAAAGAATACGCCGCCAAAATCGTACGACGTCGGCTAGTGTCGAAAGAGAACGTGGAAAGTGAAGTTGCTATTCTTCAAGCACTGAACCACCCAGCAATCGTATCGCTACATGAGATCTACGAATCACCCAACGGGCTAGTTCTTGTGGAGCAATTGTAAGTTTCCCTTTTTGTATATAGATAGCTCAAATGATATTTTTATTTTTGTAGCGGTGTTCGTGCAATATTGTTGTTTTCTTATTGTGCATCCATCATGTGTCCATCGAGTTTAAAGAAACATCAAACATAACAATCTTCGAATCTTGTCTCTTCCTAAACCCGATTTCCCTGCACTGAATCGGTATGCATACCATGAATAACAGACATGAGCATTGACTAGGGAGGGATTTGAGAGAAAATATTCCAAGTTTACTGAATTACTTAAAATAGCTATACCTTACGTAATTTTCTCACTCCTTTTTCCGACAGACTTGCTGGTGGACGCTTGTTCGATCACATTGTTATCATGGACAATTTGACAGAACAGATCGCCATACGTTACATCAAGGAATTGTTACTAGCCTTGAGCTACTTACATAAAAACAATATCGCTCATTTGGACGTGAAGCCAGAAAATATTTTACTGACGGGTGGTGAATCACCTTCCGTGGTTGTGTCTGATTTCGGTGATGCAGTCCGCTTAAACAAACGTGTCCCATATCAACACGAATTAAGCGGCAACCCAGAATTTTCTGGTAAGTTGAATTTTTCTAGAACTATTCTCATTCTTTTTCCCTGATTCAGAAATAGCAAAAATCGTTTGAATAACCAAGGCAGATTTGTCTCTATCTTCCTTCCAAACCTATCATGTAGATTGAAGTTACCATATCCATTGCAAGAGTAGTTTCACTATATAGGTTTTTCAAAGATAAGGCTCTCATCTTAGCCCTATAAACGCGCATATGTTTACAAAATTGACCAAAATACCTCTATCTTACATCACATGCTTTAGAGCATAATGCCACAACTTTCTTAAACTAGTATTTATTAATTGCGCCTTCCTTTGATACTAAAAAACTTGTTTCAACCCAAAAGCTATATCTTCATGCCTACTTCTTCGTTCTCCATGCTACTTAGTAAGAGTTGAAGTAACCAATTAATTTCTTTTTCGTTTCAGCTCCAGAGATAGTGAGTGGAGATACAGTCAGCTTGGCGACCGATATGTGGAGTGTGGGCGTAGTTGTTTTCGTCCTCCTGGGCGGTGTCTCGCCCTTCTATTCGGACAATAGGGAACGCGCGTGCACGAACGTCACTGAAATTCGATATACGTTCCCAGAGGACTTTTTCTCCGAAATCTCGGAAGAAGCAAAAGACTTTATTGAAGAACTGTTAGTTCGTGACCAGTCCTCCAGACCGGAGGCCGAAGCTTGTATGAACTTTAGATGGATTAAAATGTCTGATCCACCTCAAGTACCCATTGAACTATCTAGATTAGCTGCTTTCAATGCTCGAAGGCGGTACCAATACGAGAGTAATAATACATCAACTGTGACGACATCGCAACTTCTTTCAACACCTCAAAAGAAAAACTCGACCACAAGATGACAGTAACCATAGCAACTTAGAAAATTTTCAAATTTTTTGACGCTGTTTTTTAAGTTCTCTCTTAGCTGTGACTTTTTTAAAGATTTGTTTTTAGAAAATTTCTTTTTATTGTTATTATTATGTTTTTTCCTTTTTTTATTTATACGTTTTACAGTGCAATTGAATCTCCACATACATGATATACTGTACGATAAAAAAAAATGATCTTAGGGTTTTGAAAAGTGTATAAAGAGTGTGTAAATAGACCGTTAATCATAAAGCTTTGCTTACACGTCATAGATTTAGTTTCAGGAAGAAAAATACGTTATTTTAAAGTTACTCACGCCAGTATTGTTGTCTTTTCGAATAAGGCCTTATTTTCACATGATAAATGTCGTGTTTTTCCAGTGTGAAGTTACTTTTAAAAGTCATTTTTACTGTTATTTTGCGATGACTTCTTACTATAATATATCTTTCAAGGAAAAAGAGATGTTTTATTGTAAATAGTAATACATTTTGTTTATACGTAAGCCTGGCTCTGACCAACTTTTTGAAATAAATTTTAACCATATGGAGTCTAGATATTGAGATTTATCGGTTTTAACACCTTCAAAATTACTGTGTTCGGAAAGAAATCTCTCGCGCGGAGAAGACAGTGCAAGGGCCTATATTGTTATCTGGTTAGGGTCTATTTGAATAAAAGGCATAAGCTTTGAAAAATTCATTCAGCTGAAATGGGACCACTTGCAATTTAACACATCCGCATTCTAAGCTTTTCCGCGCGTGAAAAATGAAAATTAATCCTGCGGAACTTTTAGGGTTCTTTTTAAATTAAGTCGTTTATAGCTAGTGTTAATATTTTTTTGCGTTTTAAACTTTCCATTTTTGTCATTTTATTTTTCTTTAATTTTTTTGCGTTTGTACAAACTTTCAAACTTTTGAGTTCAAACATAAAATGAAAAAAATGCTTTAACAATATGAAAATTTACTTTCTACTTATTTTACTATTTTAATGATGTTCGTGCTTTCTGGATTTTGTCGAGTTTGCTGTTTATCACGAAAAGCTCAAGTCACTTTTGAAAAATTTGTTAAAGAAATTGACGAAGAAATTACAAGAGCCCTCTAATTCGACAATGCGGATCTAAAATTAGACGGCAGGAGTTCCGAGTTTGAGGTCTTGACGAGGTTTCCAGAGGCATTTCCATGAAGGCAGGACCACAATGATAATAGTTCTAAATCATAATTGAAGCGGCGGCTATGCTGGGTAAATGAGTCCTAATTCGAATAAGGTTTATTACACCCCTTCTCTTTATCAAAGCCTTCTCGCGGAGTATTATTCATATTATTAAAATTTCGTGAACAGGAATCGTACGTAAAATACAGTAAATACGATTCAGGAACTTTTTATTGTACCGCAACTTTTGCAATTTTTATAACGAAAAACTGAATCTTTTGCGCAGATTCAATAGTTCATTTTGCCGTTGGTCCAAGCACCTACATCCTCGTGTTCTGCAAATTATGTCACGACCTTGGTCAAACAAGGTTATCAGGCCCTTTTTTAGAAGAAAAGTGCATCCGACATTCGGACGCTGCCCCTCTTACTTTTCTCAAATAGAAAGAAGTTTTATTTTATCTAAAACTCTTAAAACTGGTACCTACGTAGGGGTTCCGCTTGGTTACAAGTGCCCTTTTACTTCTGAAAAATGCCCTTTTTCTGTTAACGGACGCTGCCTTTATTTTCTAAAATTGGGCCTGGTTATATCTCGTTTTTGGGTATTTGTGTTTAACAATTTTAGGTATGAAATAACTACATTCCAACTACCCTATGCAAACAATTTTTGAAGAATTAATGGATTTTAGTTCAAGAAATGGTGTATATTTTGCATAGTTATTAAATTTCATTTACAAATCTTCACAGTATTTTTCACTATTTTATAATTGTATCGAAGATTATGTTTCGCACATTTTGAGTCTTTCTCTTGAAGTGGCATAAACATTCTTTTCACCTCGTTCATTTATCAAGATGTTCGTTTTAATCATCTTGTTGCTTAGTAACACCCTAGCAAGTTTCTGTATTGATATTTCACACTTATTTCACCAAATTATTATACTTACACATTGTAAAACAGTTCTGCAACACGTGTCTACCATCTTTGAAGGTATCTATGGAGACAATAAAAGAATAACTGAAGGTATTTCTTTCACGACGTGTACGCTCTATTTTTACGCAAGCGAATCGTTTGGCTCTTCACATTTCGTCAAAACCTTCCAACTTGAATCATCTGTGGTTACACTTTCTCTCTAAAAAAATGTCTTACGCCGTCTTCTTCTTACTTTGTCTTGCTTGCTCAGCCATCGCTACTGATGATTATCTCGTTAATCCAGATGGAACTCGAAAGGAATATGATGGGATTGGTATTGGATTGGTGAATCGTCCGGCATATTGTGATCGAACAGTACAAAAAGGAGACAAAGTTCGTCTGAATTTCAACTGTACACTTGGTGATGGAACTGTCATTGATACCACGTAAGTCGCTCAATCTTTACCATCTAAGTTCAGAGACAGCTCCTAAAAAATTCTCGTAGCTAAGTCTCGTAACTTTCACGTTGATCAAGTCAAAGTTTTTCCAAATTAATATCTTGAGGTATTAAATTTTTGCGGTATCAGATTATTGCGGACTAAATTTTTGCGGAATTTATTTTTTCGAATTTGGTCTAAAATTGAAAACAAAATTTCTGGAACGCAAAAATTAATTCCCCAAAACGTATTTTTTCTGTTAATTCTCTAAATAATTACTCACCCCGTCATTACTTCATTGCAAAAATTAATTCCACAAAATATAAATTTTTTGAGGCCTTAATCACAAATGATATCGTTGTTTTACTCAATTGTAAGTTGGTGGCTGTGGAATGGTCATTGATTGTTCTGTTGGGGTGAACTATAGCTTAGAAGTTGAGGTGCTTAGCTTTAGATTGCATGTGGGCTCCGAATTCGGCGCCTTCTCGAGGCTGTCGATAGCTAAAATTAGCAATCGCTGTTTATTGGTATTTCCAGGAAAGCAAGACCCTAGTTGATAGCAGTTCTTGTTTAGAATTAAAAAGGCTTTTTCGGTAATTTTCAGTGAAAAGGGGCACAGCAAAAAATGGCAACAATGACCTCTACACTTTTGGTCATAAATCTGCACTGAAGAAAAACATTCAGTCAAAATTGGCGAGGTTAAGCAAACCAAAATCTACGACGTATGACGTTGCACAGCCGTTCTGGAAATTAGCATTTCAAGCAACTTTCAGCAGCATAATCGATCATTGTCTAAGTTCGGCTGCTGGTAGGTCGTAGATTTTGGTTTGCTTAACCTCCCTATTAGCACTCGTTGTTTACTGGTATTTCCAGGAAAGCAAGTGCCTAGTTTATAGCAGTTCTAATATAGAATTGAAAAGGCTTTCTTGGTTTGACTCCATCAAACATTTCTTTTCTTTCATTCCAGATACAGCAAGCGTCCTTTCGAATTCGTTGTCGGTGAAAAAGCAATGATCCCTGGGTTCGAGGGCGGTGTAATGGACATGTGTGAAGGTGAAACACGCCATTTGACTATCCCATCAAGATGGGCGTATGGAGATAACGCCTTTGGTCAATTTCCATCTCGTACTACTTTGTACTTCTTCATAACTATTATCTCATTTGAAAGTGTACCCAATGCACCTGTGAAAGACAACACTTTTATCAATATTGATCGAAACCATGATGGAAAACTCTCATCCGATGAAGTAAGAGATCCCTTCATTCGTTGATATTCGAGTGAAAGGTTGAGTTTCAGCCCATTAAATGTTCGCTTTGGAAGCATTTATTCTTTCTCCAACGTCTGAAAATTTCTGATATTTACTCCGCGACAGGATTTGACAAATGGAGAAGTACCGAAAGCAGCCAACGGGACAATTTGACAAAATATCTGTTCGGAAGGCCTATTTATATGTGTTCGAAAAATATTTTGAAAAAAATACTTTGCTGGAAAATTTGATGTGTTCGGCAGAAAATTTCGATTTCCTGGAAAATATGCATGTGTTCTCAGATAATTTGAGGCCTGCTAGACGTTTTTGGCTTTCCTGGACAAAAAGAACAGATATTTTGCCTTTGGGCTCCTAAATTTTGATGTGTTCGGTCTAAAGTTTTTGGTTTTGGGCTCGCTGGATGCTTCTGAAATACTTAGGAGTAAATGTAAGAAATTTCAGACATTGGAGAAACCAAATGCTTCCTTGCTTCCATTAGATTCACAAAATTGTCAGATCTCTGGCATACGGCATACAAAGGGAGGGGGGATATCTCTCTTAAAACGAGCAGCGCTCGCTTTGTAAAACAAATAATACTTTTTGTGTATAGGAAGTAGAAATGATGTTTGCTTAAAAGATTTTAATTTGCGGAGATTTTGAACTTGTTTCATCCTTTTTAGGTTAAAACCTATTTGAAGAACGACCAAGGTGTCAAGGACGTTGAAGGACAACACGGATTACGATCAATGTTACATGCAATCTTCCAAGAAGAGGACCGGGATAATGACGGATTAATCACACATGCCGAATTCTCCGGTCGCAAACATACTGAATTATAGATTTTAGAAATCTTTCATATTACCTTAATAAAATTTCGTGGGACTAAAATTTCGCAATTGGAAATTTAGCCACTTTTGAAATTCAGTGATAATTTATTTCGTCATAATGGATGGAGATAGCATTTCGCGAATTTGCAAAATGTTAGTCCTGCGAAATTTTACTCCTGTAAGGTATTAAACATTATCAAATTTGGCCCTGTATCGTGCATTCTATACCGAATCTCTGTAGAAATTTTAGACCAGGCAGGTTCCGTTAAATATTTATAAACTCAAAGTATTTGAAATAAAGATTTGGGAAGGCAAAAATCAGTTTGGAGTTAGATTTAGTCTGCAACACAGCTATGGTACACTTACGAGAATTTTCAGTGCGCCAAAAAATTTGATTTATACTATTTTTGTTTTTTAATTTTCTTGGGACGTTTTTCTTTTTCAGTCAAAAAAATTTATACTATCATTTTTCTTATAAACTTACCGATAATTTATTGCAACCAATTTAGGAATTCTATAATTAGTGTATAGTTAGTGAAACGGATGAATTCATCCCGGAATACATCCCTGCATAAACAATAGATCAACCAGTTGTTTTATCCTGGAACTATCACCTTAACCTCAACCCATTTAAGGCCAGAATTAAGTACATTTTCTAAAAAAATTTCACACATATACTCCACTCCGCAGATAAGTTACAAGCACGCCCAAACTAACTATTGTCGACTTAAAAAAATTGTTTTCTTTCTGAAAATGTTTAGTTTTTGAGATATAGGCTCTCAACGTTTAATCATTTAGGGAGTCCACGTACGGACCCCCATACGTTTGAAGGGGTTACTACCATTAAATGTTTCCCCAACCACCAAAATCAATTCATGCAAATTATACCCTTCCCTCCCAAAAAAATAATTCAACCCAATCTTCATGCCAAAATCATCCCCATCCCCTTACAGGTTGTTTACCTTTTCATGACACAGTCTACAGATACTATGCATGGGGGAAATCATTGCATACGATTCTATGCTTTAAAACCAACAACCGTTTCAAATTGTACAAAAA
The DNA here is from genome assembly GCA_032270445.1 of Darlingtonia californica. NCBI lineage: Eukaryota > Viridiplantae > Streptophyta > Magnoliopsida > Ericales > Sarraceniaceae > Darlingtonia > Darlingtonia californica. The sequence continues at coordinate 17,127 of JAUBWS010049622.1, forward strand.
TTCTTCAGCTTGGGCATTGATATTATCTTGATTTTCTTTGAAGTTACCTCCCGTGAGCACACTTTTTTATTGAAAGAAATTTTTCGGTTCAATAACCTTCCCTATACACACGATACCGCCGTGAAGCTTGGATGGATGAATGGATTTTAAGAATTCTTTGGGTGGATAACCTTCGCGTGAATTATTTTAATTTGGGGCAGATTTAATAGATTGAAATTAATACGGTTCTTTTGCAGAATGTGGAGCTTACCTAACCCACTTACAATCTTTACACCGCCCCTTAGAAGAACTTTAATTTATGGATGGCGCCCAAGATTAAAAGATTGATTTTCAGGATATTTCAGCATATTCTAGGGTATTTCCAGCTTTTTTTGGTAACTGCAGAAAAGTTGACCCAATTTCGCAAAATAATCAATATTCACTTATTTTCATATCGTATACTATATAAACTACATACTACACATTGGCGCTTTTAGGAGTGGCAATTGCTCTGGACCCTACGGACTCTATCCCCAAAATGGGCCACCAATTTTACACCGCCCCAGACTCTATGGTAGTGACTTCCAGTAACCTCGATATGATCACGTGAGGGGCCCCTGAAAAATAAACACAAAAATCTTTTAAAAGCCACCACTGATTATCATATAAAAGACAAAACTGTTTGGCTTTCAATAATGCTAAAAAAAGCCTCTTTCTCAGGGCCTCTTAACGGTTTTTTATGTTAGGATATAGCGTAGTAAACGTTGTCGTAATCAATATAACGGAAAGGGAAAAGAAGCCTTGGAACGAGGCTAAAATTACTTGAAAACTTAAAAACTTCGATTCACAGTACACGTTTAACAAAAATTTTAAAGATATTTTATTACGTTTAATTTCTAGGTTTTATAGGATCAGTGTACAGTTAACTGTATTTTCTGGACAAATTTAAATTTTAAATTTTTAAACCGAAGTCAATTTATATTTTAAAACTGTTATCGACGTGTCCCTTAACGCGGACAAAATTACCAATTCCTGTTAACTCTATAAGCCTCCCCGGCAAAGTCGTGAAAGAAACGCCTGTGGAGGAAGATATTTCTATTGTGGCCACACGCAAATTGCGTGTCGCTTCAATAGAAATACACTACTACACAGACGATTTTTAGAGTTTTTATGGAATTAACGTCTGGACGCGTTTAGTTTTGGACCATTGAGTCAGCCTTTAGCCTCAGTCCGAGAGCCCAAAACACGTTAAAACACGAGGTGTTTAGGGCTCTTGGACTGAGGCTAGTCAGCCCTTTAGAACCACTAGGACAAGAATCCACAACGTTTTCATCAAAAACCATTACAGGGTGTCGACTGATTTTCAGTTTTGAAAATCCAGCCTTTTTCAGCTAAAACCTATATTTTTTCCAGCTTTTTTACCGTTTCAAGCCTAGTTTTTC
>JAUBWS010049633.1:0-13859 GCA_032270445.1 Darlingtonia californica
AAACTCTAAGTACGGTACCAGATATAATGTGATATACACACATTTTTTATATTACAACCTCGTTTATAAGAACATCCAGTCTGAGATTTGGCTAAAAATTAAGAACATCTTAAGAACGTACCCAGGCTGAGTTCAATTCTTCAGAAACAGAAAAGTGACAAAAATGACAAACGATGATTCCATTTACAGCTAAAGATATAGATATCTCTTTTTTTATCAGCCCCTTGTTATATAATGGACGGAATCAGCTGAAAATTAGGTGTTTATAAAAAACGTGTAATTTCATTTTATTGCATTGCAGGAAAGTTCCAAATTGACTGATGACGAATTGATACATAATTTACAAGATTTGAAAAAGTAAGTTTTTTACTTTTAATAGATGGACTATTTGTGAAACTATTGATAACAAGTTTTTTTAATCTTTCAAAAGTAAATTCTGACGAGAGTAAACTAATCGTTGATGAATTAATGTTCTGTTAGAAATATTGACAGTATAACGAATATCTGGGGAAAAAGATGAATAATCCCCTCTGATAACACAGCGTGAAATTCTACCGACTACGGGTCCCGTATATTACCTTATATGGACTAATTTCTTCCATATATAGTCCGTATACGGTAATATACGGGACCCGTATTCGGACCTTTTTCACGCCGTGTAATTGTATTCGAATCCCTCGTAAAACACAACAGTTGTTCTTGCACCATTCGCTGCTCAACAACGTTTACGCTCAAAGCACACTTCTCCGTAACGTACTTCTTCCTTACTTCCCCGTCTACAATTACCGTGAAGGCAGGACCCTTATTGATAATAAGTCTGAAGAACTGAAGGGGACTATACAAATCATGAATATAATAATAACTTTATTTCGTTTTAGCGAATACAAATTAAACAGACAAGTCATCCCTGGATTCTTCAAAGCTCAGTTATCATCCATTTCCTGTAATTTTCCAAGTAAGTAGAAGTTCTTAACCCTTTAAGTGCCGATGACCGTTTTTGCAGGAAAAACTTATGCGGTGGAGTGTTTTTTCGCTTTAAACGGTACGCAGGAATTCGTGCCGCTTGAATAGAAAAACTTTACCGCATGGGTTTTTCTCAATATTTTAACATACCGGCACTTAAAGGGTTAAATTCTTTTTCCTATTATCACAGATAGTATTGTTCCGTACTTCAAACTCTTTTTAACCCTTTCATGCGGGCTCAGAGAAAAAATTTAGTTCCCATACTTTCTTTACACCAAATTGTGTATTTTTAGATATTTTTAAATTGATCACTGTCACTGTCAACGATCAATTCTGGAGAGAAGAAATTTTTGTAAAAATTCTCAAGTAGCTTCGCTAACTTTTTGGCAAGATATTCAACTTTCTAGTTTGAACTTTCAGGGCCAAATTGCCCTTCTTGGCATGAAAAGGTTAAGTGACCCCCAAACGTTCTAATTGCATAGAATTGACTAAATTTCCTTTCCGTTCAGATTGTTATTCACCTTCATTGATTCCACTCAAACCATTCTCAAGATCTGAAGATGTTGAAGCTAGTATAGAGATCCAATCTTTCTGTCCAATGAAAACAGAACTGGCTCTTCCTTTCACTGAATATGTCAATAATTTCTATATCTATCCTATCTCTTTGAACTACAACGTACAGAAAACATTCAAGGTATGGCAGGTTTAATCTCATCTGTCTAAACAATGGCAGACCATATTTTTTTCGTTGGAAAAAAAGACGAAATGTATAATTTTGAACGTAATTTGAAGTAAAATCAACCCAAAACATTTATATAATTATAATTTTTGAAAAAAAACGATTTTAGTGACCAAAATTATTGTCCGACATTGATTTGTCCGGTAAAGTGGTCGTGTTTGTTTCTTTTACAATCATAAACATATAGAGTATAACGTGAACGGCATCCATTGGTTCATTCGTCGAGTACATATAAGCGCTGACTCGTAGCTGGGAAAAAAAATTTCCCCGCGTCCTTTCGGACTCAGACAAATTAACAATTTTTCCAAGTTGCTCGTGTAAAAGTGCTAATAAAACATTCTTCTTCTTACTTCTAGGCGCGGAATATCTCTTGCACCATTCAATTTAAAGATTCTGATGTTTTATCTGCCAAACCATTGAAATGTCTATATCAAAGAAATGGTGTTTGTACTTTCACACATCAGGTGGTTTGTTCTGTCTTGCATCATAATACAAATCCAACATTCTACGAAGAGGTATGTAAATATAAGTTTCCAACGTGAAGGTAGCTGAAAAACATGGCTAATTCGCTGGGATTCCTGGTTACCTTAGAGAGAATGGTAGTCTTAGTCTGTATTTAGTACATAGATTTATGTTTTTTATACATGAAGTAAAACTTACTTCTAGAGTTGACTCAACCATGAGAGGGTAGCTAGGAAACTTGCCTCATTCTTTGCCTTTTCTATAATCATAAAGTAGTAAAGGAGAAAGAAATTAGCTGAGTTGCCAGCTACTTTATGGGAATTGCGGTTTTTATTTTTTCTCGAAAAAAAATCCGACCCCCGCCCTTATTAGGACACCCCCCCCCCCCCCGGTTTATTAATTTTGCTGATTTCCATTTCTTTCTGTTTTGAGTGGTTGATTTTTTTTTCGCTGACATAGCCTGTTATATGCGGAATTATCTTAATTAATTAATTCTTATAATAATTCTTAGGATCATTACAACTTAAATTTATATTACCTATTTTTCATCTGAAAACTTTGTTTTCTTATCTTCAACCATTCCCCATTCAAATAACTTTTGTAAAGTTGTACTTTCGATAAATTAACCAAATTTTCATCGAAATAGTAAAAATCCGACCCCCCTTTTATTCCAACCCTCCCTTTTATATTTTACGAAATTTTCCAACCCCCTGTTTACTTTTTATTAAGACCCCCCCCCCCCCCGCGTTTATTCGGGACCTTAGAGTACTTTGTTCATAGATTCACTGATGCTTGTAAATCCCACCATTGATAACCATCTAGACCCCTCTTCATGATGGCCCCTATAGCCTGACCTATGATTTCTAAAGATGTACGGCAGAGAGTATTTGCAAAATGTTTAGAAATTATCCAGAACTGCTTTCATTAAAGCCTAATTTATTTTCCTCGGTATTTCAATAAAATCACAAGTAGAAATTTTATAAAACAAAGAATATATTTAAAGTATACGGGTAATTTTATCACAATGTTATTTTAAGCAAAAGAACGAAAAGCTCGCTCAACGTATTCCAAAATTTCGTCCAAGATGTCAAGATCTGTCGTGTACTCGCTTCGTCTCCTCCAGAAGAAACATCCCCTTGTGCTTTGAACACGGCCTCTCCTTTTCTCCAATTCTTTTCTCAAATCTAACAACCCAAAGCGAATATTTGTCTCTTCTACCTCTCTGGAACGCATCAGCCGTGAAAGTTCCTTGAAATTGTTTTGCGCTGCTACCATTTTCGAGCGATCAAAGTATTTTGATTCTTTCAATCTTAAGACCTCTTCTCTTAACTGTCCTACAATCTCTTCCTTTCTTCTTTTCATTTCCCTTAAACTCAGCTCTAGCTCTCTAATTTCAGCGATATTTTCGATCTGATCTTTTGTCCATTCTTCTGTCTTTTGTTCCAGCTCCTCCTTGCACTTCGTTAATTCTTCCTCCAATTGTCTTATCTTCGCATCTTTTTCGTTCATTTCTGCTGCCTTTTCTTCTTCTAGTTTATGGATTTCTATTTCCTTTTCTTCGTTAAGTTTTCGAATTTGCTTGTTTGTTTGAAGTTTCAGATTGAAGTAATCATCAGTCATGTCGTCTAATTCTTCTTGCAATTTCGACAATTCGTCATCCTTCTCTTTCGTTACTTTTGTAATTTTTCTCTCAGATTTTTTTAAATCTCTGGTCAACTTCTTGTTATTTTCACAGAATTGTTCCATAACTTTTTCGTTTTCTTCTTTCAATTTCACCATTTCTTCCATGGCTTGATCCATTTCGAAAAATTCTTCTTCGGCAACTTCAAACTGTTGCTGCATTTCATCAACCTCATTCTCAAGAAATTCGATTTTGTCAACTTTCTCTTGTACATTCTTTTGTAATTTTTCAATTTGTTGTCCCAAAAACATGTGGAGATCTTTCACTCGCTCAATTTCATCGTCTTTTGACTTATCTGCATGTGAAACTAATTGGAGATACCTATTCTCTTTGATAATAGCTTCCTCCCTGACTGTGAATATCTGGATTTGTTCTTTTAGTTCCATAATTTCAAAGCTCTTTGTCGCAGTCTGTTCCTGCAATTTCTCTAACTTTTCCGTGTTAGCGTTTGAACTTTGAACCAGCTTCTGTAAGTACTGATTTTGATTACTGGACTCACATAACTGTTGTTGCAAGATTTGCATGTCATTACCTTTGATCATAATATCATATTGAGCATGATTTATCCATGCGTTCAATTCTTGGACTTGGTTTTCAAGGTTGAAGATCTTTCTATCGTAAGATTCTTCGTTTTGAGAGAATTTCTCATTTTCCTGCAAAAATAAAGAAAACAAATTTTGCTGTTAAACTATTCATCCTAACTTGATCATCACATAATAAAAAATCATCTTACTTCTTTTAATTTTTCGTATAATTCCTTGTAATTATCACTTTTCGAAGCCTCGTTTGTCGAAGACATTTTGGCCTCAAAAACAACCTTACTAATGATTACTCGATTAAACTTAACAAATATTCATAGAATAAGTGAACTTGTCAAACGCGTCTGACGTTTTCAACTTTCTCCGTGAAAATGAACTTTTTTTAAAGGAAAATCGCTTTAATATAGCTGAAGATATTTGACGTCAATAAATACCGACGTCACCTTTACCTTGCGAGGCTGACTGGCGTTCCAAGCGCATGCTCCTTAGAAATATTACCTTCAGTCCCTAAAAATAAGATTTATGTTTTAAACTCCTTGTTTCAACTGAATTTCGAAAGAAAAAATTGTGCGAATGTATAATTTCTTGGTTTTTACTGAAACCGCTTCCACTTCAAAGACGCCGTCCTGGCCCTCATAACGCCAAAATAAAATTTAAGCCTAGCCGACGTATGGTATATTCTTTTGACAGGAAACATTTTTTCCCTTCAAACTCAGGTGCAATCCTGGACGCTATAAACTATTTAACAAGACAAACTACATAGAATTATTACAAAAGGGCCTGGGGCGATTCCGGTACGTTCTTCATGTTCAAACTCGTGTATATTTATCTTGAAAAATTACCACCACCAATTTCTCGACGGTTTTTGAAAAAAAATCGATTTCCTTTTTAAATCCTTCAGAAATCGTCGATAGTCATTCGTACTACAACCTCCTGCGTTCATTAAATAAGCTTTTTTCGAAATCTGGGGAACTTTTGGGCGAAATCGTTCATTTTATGTCGGTGTTTAAAAGTGATGAGTTTGTAAATGATAGTTATTTAACATTGATTTTTTATCTTTATTTTTTAGTTTTTGCGGATTTAATTTTGCGATTGAAATTTTTGCGCGGTTTTACTGGATGTAATATTTGACATTTTTCTATTATTCCTAGCAAAAATTGTCTTTTTCGCAAAGTTCGTGAAATTTTTCAGCCACCTTTAATTTCACGGAAAGCGCTTTAACCCTTTAAGTGCCGATGACCGTTTTTGCAGGAAAAATCCTATGCGGTGGAGTGTTTTTCTCAATATTTTAACATACCGGCATATAAAGGGTTAATCCGTAACTAGAACCCCAGAAGTAGAGACCAAGGAACTCCCATGCCAGGGAGCTCCTAGTTATGGACAGGTAAACTGTGTCCCCAAAAGTGAAAATATAAAAAGTTTCTAGGGTGTTAAAGGAAAATGTAAAACCCCGCAAACTTTCAGAGAGTCGGGGAATTCTAAGAAAACAACGCGGGATTTCTATACAAGACATTAAAAAAGGTTTTTTTATCACAAATGCTCACCGTTTTGACTATTTTGATCAGTATGATCTGTTTTCCTTAATAAGCAACACGATGTTGAGATTTTGGTGTAATTATTTTATAAAACTCATTAATATTACTTCATTTGTTTAACGAAATACATAATGAGAAGACTTTTCAAAGAGTACATTTTTATAGTAGCATTTTGAAGGGCGCGGGCGAGAATGTCGCCAAAAAAAAAGTTTGAAATCAACACTGATGCGAAACAAGCCGCTGAAACTATTCCCGAAATAGACGGGGTAGCACAGTTCAAGTCTCGCCTCAGTGCGCAGTTCGAAAGTTCTGTCAAATTATGGTAGTTATATTTTCAGTCTTGTCTACATTTCATGGTGTGTTTTAGAAGATGGTATGCTTTATGTAATCCGGTATATTATATTTGGTTTTAGATAAAGATGTTACTTCCACCTCAATTGGAATCAAACCATCATATTCTCTTCACCTTCCATCATGTCAGCGTTGAGCAGCCGAAGGAATCGAAGGAGAAGAAGAAAGAAATTCTGACACCTGTCGGATACAGTTGGATGCCCATACTTGACAGTCACGTCATCCGCAGTAATGACAATGGCCTACCGGTTGCATTGTACTTACCGGAGAACTATATGTATTCGGAACCGGCGGGTCTTGGCAAGACAACGGGACCAGACGTCAAGTGGTGTGATGGTAAGGGACAGAAGATATTCAAAGTCAACACAAAGCTGGTTTCAACCATTTATTCTCAGGTAACTATCGTGAACTTTTTGAACTTTCTGGTGAACTATGCATTTCTGCCCTTTCAGTTTTATACATTTTTTATCCATTTATATGTACGGATGAAGACCTCAGTAGCGAGGCCACTAATTATCGTGTGGTTCACAACACTGACTTGCCCAAAGTCGACACGTATGGTCTAGCACACTATATAACGATGAAATATGACACTAGTGTAAAATCGAACCCAGGCCTGTGTTTAGAGATCAATAGCCCTTTCCCGCATTTGTTTTTTGTATACCCCCGTCTCGTATTCATAATGTTTTCTATGACAACGATATTCCAAGAGATGGCTACTATCATTTAATTGCTTTTGAAGAAATTAACGATTATTAATTCAACAGTATTGACAATATGTCATTACACTAAAACGGCACAGAAACTAGACGGGGCTGTACAAAATATAAATTCGGGAAACGTCAATTGAAGTGACCATTAGACCACGTGTCCACAAAATTTTTGTATTGTGCAAGGAATGATAGATACCTTCATTGAAGAAACTTTTGCGGGAATAAACTTTCGCGGGTTCGTGATTTTTTTGCCTTTTTTCGGAAAGTTTTTTCCTCCAAATACGTCATCGGCTAAAGTTTATCCTGCAAAATAAATATGAAGTAATACACTGCAATCAATGGCCTAAAATAGCTTGGTAATAATTGTTTTGGTGACCGTTTTTTTTCCCTGTAATTTGTTTAATTGGCGGAAGTTTCCACTGTTTTTCTTAAATTTGTTCTACCGCGAAAGTTTATACCCTTTCTTCACACAAAACTTGCTTCCTTTAAAATACCCTTGTTCCTTTGCTTTTCAGGATTCATATATCAACAACTTATTTTCACATTGGTCGCTATGCGGTGAAGGAAAGCCGTCAGCTGATGTGGAAATGTCACGTCTTTTGAAACTTATGCATGCAGTTGACGTAGATGTCGTAGTCAAGTTTTTACCGGTGTTGTTAAACATGTTATTCCATGTCTTAATACAAAGCAGCAATGAAGATGTCGCCGTCAACGTGGTCAAGTAAGAGAACCTATGTTTTTTTTTATATTTGTTATCGTCTTTTTTCTCATTAGTTTTTTAAACTCATTTGCCACTATGAATTTCCGAGTTTGATAGACCTTTTTCGAGTTTTTAAAACTTAGATTTCTGTTATTGGTCGGCTCTTTAAGAGTTCATATAGATTAGTTAAAAATACAGCAATAAATAAATCCTGAGACCATAACCTTCACTACGAATGCTAAGAGGGTTTGATATTTCAAAAATTCAAATTTACTTACTTCACGCAACTCCAACTTTTGCATCAGGGCATCAAATGAAGACGATTTTTATTTTCCATAGTCTTTTGATTCGAATTACAAGCATAATGCATACAGCTGACAAAAATAATTTTCTCAAGTCTTACGTCAAGGTAAGTTATTGATCGTTCGTTCTCCTTGCCCGCGCGTGAGTTTTAATCAGACCTTTTGGCTTTTCAATACTTCGCCTGTTGATAGTCACTGTTGTGCCTTGAGGTGTTTCCAGGAAGGCATGGCCCTCACTGATAACGTTTATGAGAAACTTAGAAGCTATCCATGTTGAAAAATCAAATAGTTCAAATCGTCCAATTGAGTACAGCACTTTAACCACACAGCGACGGATGCAAATTGCGTGTCTCTTAAATAGAAATGCACCCCTGTAAAGGGTGGAGTATGATCGCGGTAAAAATGTCCAAGCCCCCTTTTCCCATAGACCGTCACATATACATAAAAAACATATATTTTGGCAAATTTGAATGGTGATTAAGAATAAACTTCTTCTATTTATAGTACACGTATCAAGTGGAAAGTTTCAAGAACAAAACAGTACATGAAGAACTTGCTAAACATCTTGTCTTCTATTTGCGACTTGCTGCAGATCCTACCATGATTGCCAATATCCTCCAAGTATGTACATGAACTTCAAAAGTTTTATAATATTTTGTAATTTTTCTGATCTTGTTTTGACATGGCCCAGAATACCTATGCGTCTTTAATTTCCCATATTCACCAACGTGGTTTGTTTAAGTTCTGGCAGGTTGGGAATTTTAAGAAGTAAATACTTTTTAAAAGAGCTTTCTTTCTTAGAGCTTTCTTTTGATACTAGACGTAACTAGTTTACCTCATTCTAGACTATTCCATAGTCTAACTTAAAAACGACTCTAACTTAAAGATAACGCGCAAACAGCGTTTCTTCCCTGTATTGCCAGCGCGTTTACGGTCTTTTCTTATACGGACTATGAAATGCTCTAACTTCATTCCAGTTTCTTGGAAGGTTGAGAAGTGTCAGAAAAACGTACAGAAACGAGCGTATTCCAAGAACTAAAGGCTTACGTCACACTTAAGGATAGATTTTATTTCAATTTTCCTTTGTTTTTAACTATTTACTTCATTTTAATTTTTAGCACTCATGGTTTTTCTTTGATATTATGGTGAAAAGCATGGCACATTCCCACATGGGGAAAGACAAAATTACAAAGGTAACCATTATAAAGATACGACCGTGAATGTTGATAACATTTTGTAGAATATTTATTTATCTAAAAAAATGATGTTTGATCGCGCTACTCAAACCTAGTTACGAGTCATATTGCTAATGTCATGCTGACGTGTACAGTGGTTCGAAATTCATCAAGGCATGCATAAGTTATTATGTAATCGGTGAGACGTTATTAAGACATTGTTTTATGTGGTAAGGTTTCTCATTCTGAAATTTTTATATTTAACCCTTCAAGTGCCGGTATGTTAAAATATTGAGAAAACCCATGCGGTGGAGTGTTTTCTATTTAAACGGCACGCATTTTTCCTGCAAAAACGGTCATCGGCACTTGAAGGGTTAAGATAATCCTTTATTTCATAGAACGCTTCAGAATCGCGTAAAGATCGTTTCAAGCCGGAATATTTGCGTAGCCTGGAGAATCTCTTCAAAGTGTTTATTGATCAACTCGTCAGTCGGGCTAAAGAGAAGGGAGCAGTGGTGAAAGAGGCTAATTTGAACCTTGGTAAATTCATTCGAGATTGTTTGACGCATATGGATAGAGGATATGTGTTCCAAGTTGTCAATTACCTCAAGGATCAATACACACCACCCGATACTCAGGTAAGCGGAACGTTTGTATAGTTGCATCTCTTTAAAGTGGACAACGTATATATGGCGAACACCATAAGATGTCAAAAACGGTAGCATTTGCTCCAGTGATTAAGGCGTCGGATTCGTAATCCAACGATTGTGAGTTTGATTCGGCAATTGCTACATATGTGGTGAGTGTCTTTTCACTATTTTTCAGGTCTTCAAGAAGTTCTTACGGTTGAGGTTAAGGTGTTCCAAACCGAAGCAGTTAGTTCTTCCGAGGGGTATAAGAACTAACCGCAGTGGGTGGAAGCCTTTGATGACGTAAACTATAGATTACATAACATTAGCTGGACACTAAAACAACATTGAAACAGTGTGTTGTACCAGCCATGGAGACAATTTCAAATTTCTTTTTAACTTGTACAGATGTTTGAGCTGAAATTCGACTTACTTCGTTGTTTATCTGAACATGAGCATTTCATTGCACTCAATTTACCGTTCGATATTCGAAAGAAGGGAGATGTCCACGAAAGCACGTTGAATGATTATTATTGCAAAAGACACTTCCTTGTTGGTTTGCTTCTGAGAGAGGTAAGTTTACGATTTGGATTTGATTTGATTTGATTTGCTTCGTTTTAAAGTTAAGCTAGAACTAAACCAACCTTGTTCCCAGGGTTTCCTTTCTCCCTTGCTATTCTGACGACGACGCTATGCAAATATAAAAAAGCCGTAAAGAGGCCCTGGGAACGAGCTTGAAAGTAAACGTTTTCAAAAATTGATTTTTTTTCACTTGACATTTTTTCGTCGGTTAAGTTATGAGTGCGAAAAATAGGATGATGATACAAAAATTCAGAAAATCGGGGAATCGGGGAACAATAGGAAAGAGGCAATTTTTACCCAAAGATTACCCAAACATTTTTTTTAATATTCCACCAACAACAGACTACAGTTTTTGTTTATATTTCACAAATATTCAATTCCATTACTGTTTTCTTTTTTTCAGTTTGCTTTTGCATTGTACCAACCAAAAGTCATTCGTAAATTCGCTTTGAAAGTTTTGCGAAATCTACTTGCAAAACATGAGTTCGACGAAAGATACAAAACGGCCGTAAGTATTAACTTTGTGCATAGTGGAGTTCCCCAAAAACAACAATCTTAAAGTAATGAATGGAATTGTTGATTGGAGTTTATTGATCTAAAACAAATTTATGTAGGACGCCAACTCACTAATTCGAAGGCTTGAGTTCGAGGCAGTCTCATGGCTTTCGGAAGATTGGAAGATTGTTTATCTCTCTTAATTTCATCAAAATCTTCATAGTGTTTCCTGGAAAGATAGTCTAGTCTTACGTGAAGAAAATTTGGTGGAAGAAGAATTTTATTTGGAGAATGGGTGGAAAGATACTCCCGAACTACGTAAAAATTTCGAACTTAAACAATTTCAAATGAAAAACAATCTCATTTATCCATTGAGGAAATCATTCAATCAAGTCTCTTAATTTTATCTTAGGAGAAACAATCACGGATTTCAGGGCTTTACATACCATATTTAACAATGATGTTGGAACATTCTTTGCGATTCCACAAGAACTTAGATCGACCAAAAATTGACGACAGTCTTTTATCTATCCACCGCATTGCACCGGCGACTCCGACACACGACGGTGCTGCGTCCCCGTCATTTAAGAGGATATCTACTATATCAGGGGCATTTTCGTCTGAGAGTTTATCCGCCATGTCATTAGCAGCTTCGGGGAAGATTCCCCCAATCCTTCCCTTCGAAGAAGACGAAGCAAGGGAATTTTTGATTTGTTTCATGTATTTGCTGAAAAATCTTCATACCAGTAAGTACTTACTATTCATACTATTAAGATTAATCTCTATACTAATAAGGTTGAACTCTATAATGAAAAGTCTCCATAGCAGTAAGGTTGATCTCCATACTATTGAGGTTAACCTCCATAGTAATAAGTACTATATCCATATAAAAAGGTATATCTCCCTACTAATAAGGTCAATCTCCACAGTAGTAAGTACGAAATTCATATAAAAAGGTATATCTACATACTAAGAAGGTCAATCTTCATACTAGTAAGTACGCTAGCCATATAAAAATGTAAACCTTCATACTAAGGTCATCTACCATATGAGGTCAATTTCCGTATTAATCAGGACGCTTTGAATGTCTTATACCTTCTGCACGCCTTGTTTATGGGTAAACTTAATGTTCATGGATATCAATTTAGTATATTATGTGTAGCAACTGCATATTCTACTGTTCGTACCTTTCAGCTATCGTGGTGGACTGGTGGCGTGAGATTCTGACGACGCCCATTACACGCCCTCATGTGAATGCAGCTACTTTTTACTATCGTCATCATGAAAAACACTTCGCCAAATTTCTTGCTGTTATAGATTTCTTCGATCTATTGGAGTAAGTGTCGTGTACTACATGTTGCGTTTATCAGAATTATTAACCCTTAAAACGCCAGAAACAAGTACATTTTGGAAAACAATTATTCATAAGTTTTGCGCATATGCCTCACACCGCTAGGCTCAAAAGCTCAAGCTCGCCGTTTTCGAGTTGAAAAAGTTGGTCCCAGACTCTAAAATGCTTAGTTTTTGAGATATGAGCTCTCAAAGTATGACCCTTTAGGGGGTTAGCGTTTAAAGGGTTACAAAGCAAGCAACATAAAAATCAAAAAAAATGAATTGAAAAATTTCAGCGATACTATATCTAGTGAACAATAACTTTCTACTGAATTTATGAGAAACTGGATAATGTCTGAAGTTAGGACAACTAGATAGCAGCCTCGTAATACCTTGTCGGACAAAAAAATGTCGGACTAAATTTTTGTCGGACTAAATTTTTGTCGGACGAAAGTGACGAAGTTTCAGGTTTATAAAAACTTGATTTTAAATAAAAATCACACGAATCATGGTTTTTATATTGTTTTAAAAGGCAATAAAAATGTTGGTGGCCAAATGTTTTCGTCGGACAAAATTTTCATCACCCGAAAATTTCGTCACTTTTGTCCGACATTTTTTTTATCTAATAAGATACGTAAATAGTTTTTTGGTCTCACTTTATCTTTTTGAACTCACATATAAAACCAAAGTGAATAGAAATTCAGTTAAAATCAACCTGAGGCAGTCTATTCTTATTTTCAGAACCATTTTCAGGATCTTTTGAATGATCTGATAAATGTTTCAGTTGGCTGGGAATTAATTTTTTTTTCGTCTATAGGCAATGTATCAAACGTCTGAAGTACAATGGAGGTACAAACGATTCGAGGTAAACACTACACAAGTATTTATGCTTTCTAAATAAATTGTATGTTTATCTATTATATTGAGGTGGCTCTGTGGCCCTGTGGCCCCTTTTTGTTACGTACCCCAGTGAGCAAAATCAGTAAAAACCTGATGTGGAGGAGTGTTTTTCTAGTGTTATTCTGTGTGCCGTTTAAAAAGAAAACACTCCTCCACATGGGTTTTTCACGATTTTGCACACTGGGACAGGTGTACGTGCTAAAAATATACAGTATGTCTCAAAAGATTTGACATCGTTTGACAATAGTTTCAAAACAGCCAGATCGATAACTGTGAAAAAAACAATAACTTAGCGAAACAAAAACGATTCACATTAATTATATATTAAACGACCTGTAATCGTATTACTTCAAACGTAATGATAAAATCACTTTCCTAATTTTTAATTCGTTTTAATGCGTATCATATTATCAAGGGCTGATAGGTGGAAAGGGTGTCAGTGTTAAGTTTTTTGGGACATGCTATATAAGGGAGCCATTGTAGAAATTCCGCTTCCAATAGTCTCGTGATGGTGGATTTGATTTGGGACTTTTGCGATCCTTAGTACGGGATTCTAAACCATGGTGATTTGATACAGATGTGTTATTTTTACCTACTGATTATGATTTGTACCAAACAAAGTCCTTTGTTATATATGTTCTATTCCAGGTGGTGTTTTTAGAACAGGTTTTCTTACTGATAGTATTTCTTAGATTATTTATGCGACTAGATGTAGCACTAACTTCGCTCTGTAGTACTAAAATTTATTAAAATTCATTGAA
>JAUBWS010049634.1:0-18546 GCA_032270445.1 Darlingtonia californica
TATTAGAAAAATAAAAATAAAACTTAAAATTTAAAATCTGTGAGACTTTAAAGAGTTTTTAAAAGCATTAAAATTATATATCGCACTGGCTGATTTTTAAAAATCAGAAGGTGGAGCTATCAACGAAAATAACTAGGAAGTTTTTCTCTGTGTAAAACATCAATTTCATATAGCTATGTTTTTCTCGGAAAAATGTGTTACTCATTTTTTAATTTTTTTTTTGCTAGTCATTATGTACGTCATTTTTTTGTTATTTATATCCAACAGTAAATCACAATTTTTAAATACAATCTATAGCAGCTTTACACAAAGCATTTCTAATTTTTTTTCTAATTAGAAAAAAGAAGGCTTAAAAACTGGTTTCTCAGCGCCATTGGACCTATTTAGCCTGTAAACACGCAGTTCTTTAATAAGAACGTCTAAATTTCAGATGAGGCTTAATGTACTTATTTGCTGATATTTTTTCAGCACCAGGCGTTATTTTTGAAGCTCTTATAAGGAAATTTTTATAGACTTTAGAAGAAATTGATGAAGTTTAAATCATATTTTATCTAAGTGCTTTAAGACAGACAGGTTTTTAGTGCAATATTTAACAAGAGATTAATAAAAAGATATATTCATCTTCATTTGATAAATTAACCAGCTTTGGTATGTTTTTAAGATTTTTTTTAATTTTGGCTAAATCTCAGCCTGGATGTTCTTATATAAAAGAGATTCTAGGAGAATAGAATAAAAGCCAATCCGAAAAATTTCAATATCTTTCATGATTTGCGTTTTTTGAATGTTTTTTGTTTTGAGTCCGTTCCTTGAGGATTATCAACAGACACAGTGTAAAATTTCCTGTGTAAAACACCCTGTACAAATAGAAAGTAATGGTAAATAACTGTCGATTTACCAGAAGAAAAGCAAAAACTATATCGGTGAAGGAAATATTAGAGTAAAATAAAGCAAGTATAAAACATGCAAAAATGACGAATGGAGTGGGGACTGTATCATATCATCGGGTTGTTGAAGTGCAAATCAAATCACGACAAAGCTATCTCCTGAAAGGAAGTTTCTTTTCTTATGTATTGTAGTAATCGTAAAAAAATAATCAAATGTTGAGAAGAAGAAAAAGGACTATTGGTATAGTAAAAATAAAACAAAAAAAGTAAATCGTATATATGTAGTTTGCAATTATTATTCAATTTTTACTCCTTAGACATATAAAGAACCACCCTTTCGTATGTTTTTTCTTGGGCAACCTGGTATATTGAACAAAACAACAAAAGTTATTGTTCCTTATATCAGGGTCCTTTTTGTTTTTGTGAAGATTTTATTTGGTAAAGAAATATCATCTATTTAGTGCTTTATTTTATTTCTCTAGTAACCAAATTTAATTCTGTTAGCATTTGGTTAGATTGTTGGTCTTTGAAGTAAAGTAGTAATTGGTAGAAACATTGGTAAAAACAAATTAGAGTAGTTATGTTTGTTGAATATAGAACAATTCGAAAAAAAGAGGCCTATCTTAATTCTGTGACCATTTCAATCAAACTAGTACAGGAAAGTCAAAAGAGGTTTAATTCATTTGAGTTTTCTTTTCAAAAACAATGGTTCGAATAGCAAATACTGTCCGAGCACCTGCCAGTAAACGTTCCGGCGTTGTCGTTGTGATGGCTGGACTACTTTTTTCTGTATAGTTTGTCTCCTTAAAAGATGGAAGTATGACATGACCACATCCTGGAAGGACTTATGTCGGTTACAATTACCATTAACGTTGTAGTTGTCTATCTAAACCTTAAAATTCAGACATTACGGCGTTGTTGTGATGGCTGGACTACCTTTTTCTGTATAGTTTGTCTCCTTAAAAGACAAAATATAACATGACTATATCCTGGGAGGGCTTATGTCGGTTACAATTACCATTAACGTTGTAGTTGTCTATCTAAACCTTAAAATTCAGACATTACGGCGTTGTTGTGATGGCTGGACTACTTTTCCTGTATAGTTTGTCTCCTTAAAAGATGAAATATAACATGACCATATCCTGGGAGGGCTTATGTCAGTTACAATTACCATTTTAAGTATTGTGTGTGTGGAAATGTTTCCGGATGTAAATTCTGTAATTTTTTAAATTATATGTACTTATGTATAATTATTATGTGGTTAAAGTATTTTCTGTGTGGTTTTGCTACTGTAATAGTGATTTTGTTTTAGGGTTCGCCTTTAAGCATATTTCTTGAAAGCCTTAGAAAGAAATTTTATTTTGCAGGACTTAGGTCAGTTAAAATTACCATTAACGTTAAAGGTGTCTATCTAAACCTTAAAATGTAAACTTCACAACGTTGTTGTGATGGCTGGACTACTTTTTCTGTATAGTTTGTCTCCTTAAAATATGAAGTATGACATGACCATATATATGCTAGGAAGACTTATGTCGGTTGCAATTCCCAGTGGGCAAGTTCGTGAGAAAACCCATGTGGAGGAGTGTTTCCTTTTTAAACGGCACGCAGGATTGCGTGCCGGTTTAAAACGAAAAACACTCCTCAACATAGGGTTTTTACTAACTTTACCTACTGGGTTACCATACCGTTGTAGGTGTCTAACTAAACCTAGCATTAGGCATTCTTAAAATGTTAATAATGATATATTTTATATATTATATATTTACCCTCTGTCATAAGAAGGGTTTCCTTCCCGATTATTTGAAGTGAAAGTGAAATATGAGTGTTCTCCTGCTCGTTTGAAATATTTAACTCCTGAAACATCACAAATTTTCTTTTATGGGCTTTTGACTCGAAGATGTTATCAAAAATAAAACCTGACCGAATAGCAATTAATAAATAATAATCAGCCATGTCCTGCTCACTTTTCTCTTCTATTTTAGATTCTCTCAAAATGAACAACACAGGTGGAATTTTCAGCCACATAAACAACGGAACTACTTCAACCAGTGAATGTACAAATGAAATGTTGTCAATAATTTTGATAGCTGAAGCGATTTTCATTGTTATCATTAATCTTGCTTTGTTATTTTTACTTGTAAAAAACAAAAAAATTCGTAAAAAAGGCTATGTGACATTTTTCGTCAACATGCAAATTGGACACATATTGAGTTCGATTTTTTTCACACTTTCAAATTTCGTGTATAGTACTGCATTGGCTTTTGTTGTTTTGTCTCTGGTGCTGCAAGTTTATTTGAGCATAGCTATATTGTCTCTAGATCGATATGTTGCAATTTCGCATCCGTTTCGACATTTACTTATTGAAAAAAGACACGTTTATCAAGTCATTACAGGATCTTGGTTTGTTTCTGCTGGCTTGTTTACATTTGGTATTTGCTTGTACAAACAAGTTTCAAGTTTTCATGTTTTTCTGACATCAAATATTCTTTTGACACTAGTTATTTCTGTACTCGTGTTAACGAACATTTCAATCATACTAAAGGTCAGAAATAGTCACGCTTTCAAATCGGCAAGTGACGAAAGATCGAAGAAGTCTTTCAGAAAGTCATTAAAGACATGTACTTTGATTGTATTGACATTTTTTGTAAGCAGTACTCCTTATTTTGTCCATAACATGATTGTCGTAGTCAGTCAAAAACATTCAACATTCAAAGAAGATTACAAAAGATTTACTATTTGTCATGGATCAACTTTTTCATCTGCAGTTATCCTTTGGCAATTAGCAAATTCATTTATTGATCCAATACTGTTTTATTGTATAAACTATAAAAGCCTAAAAGTTCCCTCCTCAACTTTTAAGAAATATGTTTCAAGCAGCAATAGTATAGAACAAACACAATCCGAATCAAAGCTGTAAATCTCATATGGTTATTGTCAGAATTTGTGTTTCTCACACTAGTTGGGCCGTGGCTGAGTGTTTAAAGCTGGATATCCACTTACTTGGATCAGACCGGATCGGAAGAGATCGGGTTTTTGGTCCGCGTATGTATCGAATGCTTTCATATTGTGATAAGGAAGGGTCCGATCCGAGGCGGGAAAAAGTTGAAAAACTTTCAGCTTTTTTTTGGATCGGATCACTTTTAAACTAATGAAAAATAAGTGCACTGTCACCATGTTTGTTTATGTTTATCTCACCCGTACGGATGAGTGGAAATCAATTTTCAACCCAAACGGACTGGATTCGAGATCCGGCCTGATCAAAGTAAGTGGGAATCTAGCTTAAGGCACTGGATACCAAAGCTTAACTCCGTTTTAACTTAACTCGGCTTTCGGCAGCAAAATTTACCAATCATTAATGATTTTAAATGGCATCCTTAGGTGTTCCCAGAAAGGCAGGACCCTCGTTGATGAATGGTTTATGAAGAATTGAAAAGACTATCATAGAAAACAAATTAAATTCATTCATTCAAAGGGGTGCTTTTTTGGCACGAAACTTCTCAAGTTTATCAAATATTTTGCAAAAAATTGTATTTTTACCTGCTTACACACTGATCTGCTTGAATCTTGCGACAAGTGATATCTGCAGTCACATAGTCGCATGGTCTCTTCGTGTGACTGTGCTGCTATCTAGCGAGAGCCTGGTCTGACAGGCTATCATCTGTTTTGTTTTAAAACTTCGGTTTGTTGAGTAAATTTCTTACTGTTGTATTTCTTTTTGAATTTGTAAATCTTATTTACTCAATATAATTGCTTGAAAATATAACACCAAAGAGTTTGTCATTTTATACCTTTGTAAGCATGAATTATGATAAATTATTTTACCCCTTGAAACTATGTTCTTTTAACTTTAAACCCTTGAAAACTGTAAGTATTTTTTTACTTATCATCAAATTCTTTGACCATGGTCCTTTCAATGACCGGACTCGTCCTTTACGCAATAGACACAAAGCCGGAAAAGGTTCTATTATCAATAGGCCAGGAACCAGAAGAATATAATGAATTAGCTAGTAGTAGTGGAACCATCCTCTGTACGTCACGGCGTCACGGTACGAGTAGGTAAGTACCTTGAACAAAATTACCTAAAAGTGGCACTCTTTTACAATCTATCTATTACAAGAAGATATGGTTTCGACAAAACATATCAGTGAATGATAACTGTGTGATAACCTCCGTATAGATCACTCTGACTTTTATTAGTTTCAGGACTTTCTTTATTTGTTTACGTAAACTGTCTGTTTTTCAGACAAGTATTCAAAAAAGAAAAAATATCACGGTGGGCGAGTTTTTGATATTGAATTTATTTTTAGCTAAAAATTAATAAAAATAAAAATGATTAAAATGAAAGAGCACCATAACAATAGCTTGATAACAAGTAAATATGAAAAAGGAAAATAAAGATTATTTTTCACTAACAAAGATTAGTTTCCAATAAATGAGGCTAATATTTGGAAGAGTAAACGATATGAATATACCATAATATCATGTTATATAAAATAAACAACAACAATATTTATTTAGAATCAGCAGCTAATCAAATTCAGGATTTTTATTTCCCTTAAATTAAAAAACAAAAATCGCAAAAGAATCCGATATATTTCTCTTCTAGCATTCAAAGCCTCACATTTTAAAGTCTTAAATTTAAAGTTAAGATTAACCCTATTCATCATGGAAGAGCGTAAACTTCACCCACCCCCCCCCCCCCCTTGGAAAAAAAATTAATAACTATATGGCCTGTCTTATCTTATCAGTGATTAAAATTTAGATTTACACATTTTGTAAAAATTTCAGATCAATAAAGCCATTCAATTCAACCAATCTCGGTAGGCTAATTTTTAGTCATAACTTTTAATCTAGACTGAGTTATGTAATGAAATTTTTCCAGAATGTGTTATTCCCAAAGTGCTTTAGATTTATGACGTTTTAAAATAATTTTGTGACGTCACTTGTTCAAAATGACATCGGAAACGAAAGAAATATAAAGTCTAATTTTTTCAATAAATATTGGTTGTTTTTAACAAAAGATTTTATAGTCATAAAACTCTTTGAAAGATCTTTAAAATGATGCAGTTTTCATAACATTTGAAAAACTAGAACGCGAGTTATTAAAAAAACTTCCCTTCCCTTCAAAAAGGTCCTAAAATTTTTAATGGCCAATAAAGTCAACCCTCAATGACTTTTACCTTATTGTTTAAATGTGTCAAATCTTTACAATTTGTTACGACTCTTCTGGACAGCGCAGATTGATATTGAATTTGTCAACGATTCTTTTTGTGACAGAGTAAACTGACTATAAAATTTTAACAGGAATAATGATTTTTCTTTGTTTCAAAAGATTCCTTCTTTTGTGCGTCTTCTTAATCCACTATTATGATTTTTACGAGAATTTTGGAGAACATTTTGTTTTCTTACTCCCGGACTACTGTTTCAATTTTCATAAAAGCTGCATTTTTTTAAAGAGCTTTCTGCTGATATAATTTTCATGAAAGCTGCATTTTTTTAAAGAGCTTTCTGCTGATATAATTTTCATAAAAGCTGCATTTTTTTAAAGAGCTTTCTGCTGATATAATTTTCATGAAAGCTGCATTTTTTTAAAGAGCTTTCTGCTGATATAATTTTCATAAAAGCTGCATTTTTTTAAAGAGCTTTCTGCTGATATAATTTTCATAAAAGCTGCATTTCTTTAAAGAGCTTTCTGCTGATATAATTTTCATAAAAGCTGCATTTTTTAAAGAGCTTTCTGCTGATATAAAATGTTGCAGAAAATAGCTACTATTATATATTTCTGGTGCTAGCGAAAAAATATAATAGAACGCTTTTTTTCACTTCTGTGTCACACTAACCGAAATAAATCCTAAAACTTGCAGCGGAGATATTTATACAGTGGTCAAACTTACAAGCTTAAAACCATTATCGTTTTGCTCCATTCGGTAAGTCCTGCTTTGAAGGTTGTATGATGATGCCCGGGTAAACAAGAAGAAGCGAACTCCATGATGTTGTAGTGTAAATAGTGGATTAAACGTCTTCAACGGTTTTGATTGGCTGACTAATACCTGGTAATGTTGCAAGAGACTTTTTTTCCGGCGTAGGTCATGTCATGATTATCAACAGCACAAAACAATGTAGTCTGGATACCATCCAAATTTTACTTCCTTCCTTAGCCTCACTTTAGAAATGAGTTGAAAGACGAGATTTTCATCTAAAGACAATGTTGCATCTTTGTCATGCGAAATACTGTCAGATTCATCAAAATTGTCAGAATCCCTTTTTCTTACAGTTTAAGTTTAAATGAGGCTTCCCCATATTATTCCAATCTTTTTTTAACAAGATGATTTTTTCAATGATCCCCTAAATATCCTCATAAAATTTATAATCATATACTGTAGATGTATAGCGAATTGAAAAAGTCAAAATCACAGTTCACACTCCAACTACCAGTATATCCATGTCAAGTCCACGCCGAATATTGATTCAAAGTTTTTGACCTGTGTGTTAACTTCTGTAAATTCCCTGTTTCAACTGACCTGTGCGCCAATTCCTGGTGTTCCTACATGAATTGGGAGCCATTTCAGTTTTAGTTTGAGCCCCCTCGGCGGACAACAGCGCTTTTTGTTAAAAAAATTCCCTCCTTGAATTTTGGTCAAAACTTAGGCAAATTTTGGCAAAAGTAGGGTTAAACAACTTTTCGAGTTCTATGACGTATCAAAAAGTGAAGCTCTGAAGCTCTTCAAAAATATCTCATTAAAGTAGATAGAAAATAGCACATAAGAAAAGTAGGGACGGAGGAAGATGCCAGGATCATTTATGAATTTTGACCATTTGATGATGTGCAAAACATTGCTAACTTAGCATATTTCAATCTAACAGTATATGCCATCCAATACTATCAACAATTAAATGACTTGACGTTCTATAAGATTTTAATGTTCTGTTAGGTTTTTTAAAGGGGCTCCCCACCAGATATATAGGCTAAATTTGTCTCATTTAATCTCCAACCAACTATACAATATTGGCTTAACCTGTTTGAAGGAGTAAGCTCGTTCACGTGATGAATATGACGGATCTCAAACCACCGCAAAAACCCATCGTTTCTGAACTCTTATATCTGGGTTTTTCATACCATTTTTAGTCAAATTGATTTTGTTGTATTTACCTACACGTTGTTTTAGGTCCTGTTCAATATTGACGATGTGACAGTTACGTTTCGTTGTTTTATTCAATATTGAAATCGTCAAATTTCGATAATCATATTCATGGTTCAGTCAAAGACTATAGTGGTGACAGAGGACATAGATTTTTATGAGGTGTGAGAAAAATTTCAGTGTAATTGTTTTCATGAGCAAAAGTTACTTTATTGCAAATTTTCGGAAAGTTGATATCGAGAAAAACGACTTCTCTACCGTGGGTGTTATTTTATTCTTCCGGGTCGCAAGTAAAAGTGGTCTTAGTGGCAACGACCCACGTATACAGTTTATCTTCCGTTTGAAGACCATTTAGGTTTTCTATTGGAAAGTTTCTTAAAGTTGTATAAATAATCGAGGCAAATGTTTTTAGATGACTCGTTGTTTCAAACGCTTTTTATAGACTTTACTACGGAAAACTTCAATGGTCTTCAAACGCAAGATAAATATACTCTACGCACATAGAGAAAGGTCCTATTTCGCATTATAGAGTTTTCTATAGAAACGCTAGTTACAAGTGTGTTTAAGCAAGCAAAATATTGTCTCGATTTGTCGTTCTTCCAAACACTTGCAACAAGCGTTTCTATAGAAAACTTGAATGATGCGGAATAGGACCTTTCTCATACTCCTACGACACATAACGATTCGTTTACGCACTAGAAAACGAAAGTGTATTGTGAACTTACAAACTGAGACAGTATGGAATGACGTATTCTGAAAATTGCATTTAATTAGATTCATTATGTAGCAGGATGTTAATTAAGCAACATGAAATAATTTCGAAACGTTCCTAGTCAATCATTACACCAAAAAACATCTATGAAGATGAAAAGCGACAACAAAATTGCGTGTTGTTTCCATAAGTGCACTCCTTCGTAGATTTTCCGACGACTAAGTTTCTACTGTCAATAAACCGGAACAGTTTGACAAACTTTTCGTGTAAGTACACGTGGGAAGAGTAACTGATAATAAATGAAACCGTTTCTACATTTCAGTAATAATCTGTACATTTTGACCTATAGCTTTTGTTTACGCAATTTATTTTTGTCGATTAGAATCTATGTTGATGACATGATAAGTGTAATAATTACATAACTGTGGTTTCTATGAGGAGTAAGAAATCTTTATAAAGGTTTCGATAACTGACAACCTCATTTAAAGTAAGACTGAATACTAAACGAACGCTGTAAATGAAGATAGAAAAAACAGTAAGGAAGAAAAAAGAATATAATTTGAATCCAAAATGAAGAATATTTTTCAATTGAAACAAGGTAACACTTATTTTGTAGTTTATGTATAACTCTGTATGCATCCACATCCCATACTTGAGTACCTGTATGTAGAAGTGGAATTGCCATTTAACGTAGGATACTAGTCTTAAGAACTGACGAGTGTGTATTCTGCCCTAGTCTCAAAAATCTAGACTGTACCAGGCCATCGCTCCGGTACGGAAAATTTGGTTTCCTGTGGTAGTCTGGTACAAGCTACGCAAACCATGTCTTAGTAAAGGGAATATTTTTGAAGTCTTTTGACAATTTTAGTGGAGTTTTTGAACCCTGGAGTGAAACTATTTCTGTAAGTTTTCGTCAAAATTTGAACAAGGTTTAAAGATCTTATAAAGTTTTTTTGTAGTTGATTCTCAAACCCTTAACGGAACTCGGAAGGACGAAATTTCTTACCCTTACGTAGGGCACAAACCCGTTTGGCCCATGGATTGAGTAATCCCTCCTACTCCTCCCGGATTAAATGCAACATATCACATATATTACCGTATACGGACTTATTTCTTCTTTATATGGTAATACGGACTGCATTCTGTAGAATATCGAGCTGTTTACTTTCGTTTATTGCTCTAACCGCAGATTTCACACACACTCAAAGCTCATTGTTTTGCTTGCCAAGGAAGCACAACAAAGAAGAATGTTGAAAAATGTTGTCAAAACTATTTCAAAAAGACAACTAGTAATGCATCAGGAAAGTTGAAATTTTGAAATTAATGAAAAATATGTTTATTTTTTAGGTAAATTGGGAGACAAAGGAATTTGGAAAAAATCCAACAACTCAACAACTAGTTTATCAAACCAAGCAACTAATAAACCTGATATGAAACTGCGGTCAGTTCGATTTGTTACACCAAATGGTCATGTGTTTTCCGTAAACAAACCACGCTAACCTTATTTGAAGAAACTTGATGGAAAATAGAGATAAAACAGCAAATTGTAGAAAATGTAGAATATTATTATTTTAATTATTTTTTTATTACATTTTTATCAAAGTATTATAGGTTTTTGTAAATTAGCTTTGTAAATTAAATTATCTAGTTAATCAGACGTATATCTAGGAAGAAATATATGAAATTTATTATGCGAATAACATTCCATATATGTGTATTTTGGAGTATGGAATAAACGTCCAGGGACGCTGATTTATTTTGGAAGAAAATTCTCTTGCAAGACATGTATTCCAATCACCCCATTTAGTTAAATTTGACACTTTTCTCAGAAAATTATTTCTCGCAAAATTGTGTCTATGTACGGTTGCAATGAAGTGTGGAATCAAATAAGATTGATTCAAATACAACAAATCTCCTTGATTTAATTGTGGTGCTCAGATAACTTGAATTCGTTCTGAACAGAATGGCAGCATTTGAGATCCTATCGTTTCAGTGAATTTTAAGAATCTTTCGTAAGCATCTCAAATGAAAGACATCAAACATGCGATTGGTTTTTGCAGTTTCCTTCCACGTTTCACACGCATATAGCAATGTAGAAAAGACAATTGAGGTATATAAACGAATCTTTATTTTCTCTGATATTGAGTGAGAGCTCCAAACAGATTGCGACTTTTTGAATACAGATGGAGCATTACCGATTCTTGTTCTCGCCTCGGTTTCAATGTCGCCAACATTTGATTGAATGCTTCCAAGATACGTCAAGTTTTCGACGACGTCCTTCGGTTGATTATCCAAAGTTACTGCAGTGGGATAATTATGTGATCCAATCAATTGTAATTTGGTTTTTTCATTACTGATCCTTAAACCAGCTTTGGCACTGACATTCTTTAAACAATCTGTCATTTGTTGCATTATGACGAAAGTGTTGGCAAGTAAGGCCAAATCGTCAGCAAAGTCGGTCAGCTTGTTGTTGTTCCAAGAAATTCCAAAATTTGGATTGTCTATTTCTTATAAAAGTGATATGTAATGTGTCGAAATTTCATTTTAACCCTATTTTTCGCTGGATGTTTCATGGACGTGTGTTAAATTCAAGGGATGAAATTCAATACTTCTTGATGGAAAAAAGCTATAATAGATATATAATTGTTGGTACCAAACTTCTTACACATATTTAGTTTAATTAGATGAAGAAATGAATTCTATTCTGTCTACCATGATGGGTGATAGTATTCTCTGAAAATTTCGTCACATCAGGTCAAATTACGATATCTTTTCATCAACTTTGTCTTTTCAAACAAATTAATGACATGGTAATGACATAGTCTTTATTAACTTTGAGTTCAGTTGATAAAAAAGGTGTAGACGACTTTATCTAATGCTTACATTATCAGAAAGAATTTATAAAGACTGATAAAAGCAGAATAAAGAAATACCAAACATATTACTTATCCCAAATTTCATTTCCAAGATGGAAGATGCCGCGAAAATACAAATTGTAATTGTTTCATCAATATTAAAAAGATGATAATAAGTATATGATTATTTATTTGCCAATGTACAAGACTTGAGGCCAGGAGACATTCAAAATAGCTTAGCAAGCTAATCAAGGGATGCCACCTTTATAATATTGAAAGACAAATTTTTTGAGTTGGGAAATGTTGATAGATGCTAAGCCCACTCTGTTATAATAAATTTGTAGACATTTACAATTCAAAATGGATAAATACCTAACAGAGTTCAATCCATATCGTGTGGATTTGGCGTATGGTCGTTTTAAACAATTTCCTTGACTTGCTCTTTGTATTATAGGAATTTTGATTGTAGGATAGGTCAAGGATTGCCTAGATTGAAACAGGTGTTAATTGATTAAGCGAAATTGAAAAACAAATAGAATGTTTCAGGCGCGGATCTAGAACGGTGGCAAAATTACAGGAGGAGAGTGGTAAGTTATTAAATAATCATTATCTTTCACCTGATGACAATAGATAATGACAATTAAATGACTTTACACTCTCTTCCTGTAATTTTGCCACCCTTCTAGATCCGCACACGTGTTTGAGTAAAAGATCATAGATGGAGCTTAACTCAGGGGCGTATCAAAGGTAGGTCAAGTAGGTAGGTCAAATGACCTAGGTAGATTTTGACATGAGTTGTCAGTATAAAAATTCAACAGAGAAAAAAATTCACTCTAAACTTTAGTTTGAACATAATTATATAAAGTGATTATGATGATTAGTAATTATATAATAATTTGAAGAAAAAAGCCAGTAGCAAAAATGACTTCTTGAAGAAACTGTTTCAGCTTGTCGTTCGCGCACATGATCTACGGCCGACCTGACTCGATTACCTATTTTAGTTCAAATTTTTTGGAGTACCCTGTGCGGAGCAGAAAGTTTACTTGCTTTAAGTAATGTGCGGGGTGCGATTCTTAAAAGATAAGCTTTGATTGCGAAAAACGCCTGACCTTGTTGACGAGAACGCCTAACCTTGTCTGCGAAGTTTCGATTTAGTACAGATTCGCATAAAAATACCCACTAGACCTTGTCGCGCCCTCTATTTTTGCTGAATCTGCACAATCTGAAGATCTCAGCATAATCTTGCAGGAGGTCATGATAGCAAGGTTTATTTTACAGTAAAAGATCTCACGACTCATGCAGAATAAAGAGAAAGCTGCTTATTTATGATGAATTGTTTATCGCTAATTTTGTAAAATAAAAGAGAAATGTGACGGTCTACGGAAAAAGGGGGCGTAAAGCTATCCATAATTCACTTGTTTGCCTCTCAAAATCATGAAAAAACGTCTGTGGAGGAGTGCATTTCTATTTAAGTGATACGCAAATTGCGTGTCGCTTGAATAGAAATGACCTCCTCCACAGCCGTTTTTTCATGATTTTGCAAGTGGGCGGAGTATGATCGCGGTAAAAAGACCATGCCCCCTTTTCACAAATGCAGAACAATAGGCATAAAAATGAACATTAGTAACAGTAATAAACATTACATAATACAACATAATACAAAGTTTGGCAACAATCAATATATGAAGATCTTGATCAGATGGTTGAGGTGAGACAAATTGTTGGTACAGGATTAGATGAGTCAGTCTTATTTGGCTTTTGTTTCCTAGCAAATATAGAATAATGAGTGGACTACGCTATACCTGTCTTTTTTTAGTATTGTGGGTTGTAGATGTTTTTTTCCTGAGTGATATCTAGAGCAGTTTTTTAATACTTAGCTACAAAGAGAGCCTGAATAGTTTTTAGCCTTCCATTAAGCTTCAATGCTCATGTTACAAGAGCGACACCAAAAGTAAGGCTAGAGCGGAAATCATCCACCTCACCACAAAGTATATGTTTCGTACGTATAATGCAAAAAAATAGGCATGGCACTTTTCAACAAAACTCAGTCTGTCAGTCTCTCCACTGTTGAAGACATTGTGCCGTCCCTATGTGTTATTCCAATCTGGAAATGGTGCACTACACTCTAAATATATTCGGCGTGAGGACCAATTTATGTTGGTCTTTGTGCATTGGCGTAAAGAAGAGCCTCCCCAAATCCTTATTTTGATGTATATAAAAAATTGGCTTTATTGATCCAATCACTTCCATTATGGTCATTTAAACTACAGCAAATATATTGTGAAAACAGATCTTGTTTTTCCAATATTCTAAGCTTGCAGGTGGAATCAGCTGAATGCATGAGCTAGGCCTTCTCAGTGCGGTCAGACAGGTCGGCAGAATAGACTTGTGCGCAGAAGATGCCTTACAGGTCAGATATTTGAAACCAGAAATTTTTAGAAGTTAATGCATTCTGTCTGCAGTGAGATTTTCATGTCAAGAGTAGTAGAAGTAAAAAGACCCAAGCAGTTTTAATGATCACATGACATGATTGGCCATGGGAAATTAGCAGCGTGATAGCGTGATTTTCTAAAATTTTCAAGAATTTGTAGTTGTAGTGAGTGAGCGTAATAAAAGATTTTCTCTGCATTGGTTGATTTTGATTTCAAATAAATTCTTAATTTTGGCTTGTACTTTAAAATGCTTATGAAATTTTTATTGTCTTTATTAAAAGTAGGCATTTTTGTTGAGGGTCAATGCACTCAATGACCCCGCATACATTGGCCTGTTTTTTACTAAATCTTAATTTTTATGCTAAAATTGATTTAATCTCTGACTTTGAGACTGTACCATGTTTAATAGATACGTCCCCATTAAATTGTCAACACAGACCTCTTCTCACTGGGTCCACCAATAAAATTCTATGTTTTTCTATTTTTACAGCAACTTTTGTGTTGCATTTGAAATACACTAATGGCATAACTCGATGCAAGATGTTATAGCTGTGTGGCATATATACTTTTTCCCCCTTTTACTAAAACTATCAAAACTAATAATGGAAGGGTATTAGAATAAATGCAGAGTGTTTTAAAGAGTTAAAAAGTTTAAATCAGAAGAGGACAACCTTCCAATGCTCAAGATGAAAGAAATTTATTTTACATTCTGTTTGTTCACATTTTCCTGTATTGGACTTTACCTTACCTCACCGGGGCTGGCGTCTAGCCCGAATCATCTATACTCTTTCTCTCCACTCTGCTCGGTCAGCCATTGCCGTTTGTAAATGTTCAGGTTTTAGACCGGTATCGAACGCGAGTTGATGAATATAAGTCAGTCTTGGTCTGCCTATGCTTGTTGTTTCATGTAGTGGCTGCCAGAGGAGTAGGTCATTAACCAATTCTTCCTTGCTCCTGAAACAGTGGCTGGAAAAACGTTTCGATTGAAGTTTATGTATTCTGTTTTATTGGCATTAACCTTCAGTCCTATGATAGACGCTGCATATTCGAGTAGGTGTAGCATTCTCTTCGCATCTTCACAGTGATCTGAAAATATCGCCAAGTCGTCAGCATATCCGGCGTCTGTGACTTTAGAGGCTTCGGCTTCTTGATTTCGATAGCGTGAATCGGAGTTGTTTATTTGATCAAGTGCAATGATAAAAAGGAAAGGTGCCAGGGTATCTCCTTGAAGCACACCCGCTAATATGTTGAAAAACTTAGTGTCTCCGGCTGGAGGTCTGACATTGGCATTGGTATGTTTGTAGAGCATCATGATTGCTGTGATCGTTTCATTTGATATCCTATATGCGTATAACGCCTTATTATCTACCGCTACTATAAGTTTCACATTTGATATGGAGGGTGTCCTAGGGGGTTCAGTACAATGTATATCTATAGAGAAAACTGCTTTTATCCCATTTAGCTCAATGTCATCAAGGACTTAGCGAAACTTTCAATTTGATACTATCTTGATATCAGGTCAAAAACAGGTAAAATTTTAAAGATTTTGTATTACTAGAACAATTTGCAATTCTACACTTTTTTTAAGATGACTGCATTAGCATTTAATACAAGATTACATATTATTCAAATATGTGACGGTCTACGGGAAAAGGGGGCATAAAGCTATCCATGATTTACTTGTTTGCCTCTAAAAATCATGAAAAAACGTCTGTGGAGGAGGTCATTTCTATTTAAGCGACACGCAAGTTCTTTATACTCCCGTTTAAAATAAAAAAACACCCCGTTATAAACAATTGTGCAGAAATGTTTGAGTTCCCTGGTTTTCATTACCAGCTCAAGGGAGAACGTATTTTCTTCAATAAGCGGCATCAATACGACTCTTGCAGCGATTTTGTCTTAAGAATTTTTTCAAAGCCTTTCGGTTGTAACTTTGACTAAAAACTGTCATTAATGGACTGACGATGGAGTGAAGAAGACGCAAGGCAATGTCCAATTTACTGACAGATTCGTTCAAGTTCACCAAATGACTCAGCATACACAAAGCTAACGGAAGAATGAAGAATGTGTTACCGATACCCAATATTGCAATGTCTTTGATTTGTCTTTTCAATGTTCGCAAAATCGTCAACTTTTCTGCGCTTTCTCCAAACAAAAATCGTTCCCTTCGCTCTAGCCCTCTCTTCTGGTGATTGCGAATGGTTTTGTTGAGATATCCAAAGACATAGATTGTTATACACGTAGATGTTCTCACAATGAAAATGAATATATAAACAGACCAGCGAACGTCACGAGTGAAATATTTCATTGGTTTTTCAATGTGAAACAAGATCAATATCAAGGTTGTTACCATGACAACAATATAAAAAATCTTTTTTACACGACTCACTGGAAACAGGATTACATAACTTAGACTGTATTTCACGGAAATGTAAACATCCAGGCTAACCAAAATGTATATTTCCATGGAAATGGTCGTGAATAGTTGAACGGCACAACCAAAGTACACTCGAAAATGTTCTTTCAAACCTCGATAATCGTTGATTACAAAGACCAACGGAAAAGAGAATACGAGGTAACACGCATCTGATATAAAAAGCATCTCCAGCAGAAAACTTCGATTTGTTCGCTGAATTTTTTTCTTGGAAAATACAAAAATGAAAATCAAAAAGGCAATGACCAAAAGAAAAACCATTGATATTGACAATTTATTTACAACTTTGTTATCCATCTTTTCTGGCCCAAACAAACTTAAGATACTGCCAAAGGATTTTAGATCCTTTTATAATGTTTCCAACCTTCATGAATTTTTCATCATTGGTCCGTAAAAAGTTTTCCGGAAAGGAAACGTTTCTTTAAAATAAAGCATAATTTGAAAGACGCCTATTTTATTTTTAAAGAGTTCTTTATTATTTAATGCTATTACGGAAACCATTTAGCAACCTTTTTGAGATTAAGTTTTTAACAGTTATCATATTATATCACTTTTGTTTTATTATTATCCTCCTTAGCCCTACTTTTCCAGGGCTTTTCAGTGGCTTTTTTTTATAACGAATTTTTAATTGAAATAGCCTTGAAAATTTTGATTTATTTTATTTTACCTATCGAAAACATTATTGTCATGGAATCCGCTTTAGCTGAAACATGTGGATTTTAAAATTTTGAATTGGTATATGTTTCTCATTTGTATGCAACACCTGTTATTCCATAGTGCTTTCCCAAGAGAATTTTGTGCGGTCTGCCGTATCAAACGCTTTTTGAAAGTGCACAAAACCATCACAAGCAAATTTTCCTTGATCTAATGACTGACTAATTAAACCAGTGATATCCAATAGACTATGTGCCGCAGAGTGTTATGTTTGGAAACCAAATTGACGCCTGAATAGCAGCAACTTTGAATTTGAAAACGAGATTACCCTGGGATAAACAAGTTTTTAAATATTTTATCAATGTTGGACAGTAAGGAAATTGTTCTATAATTCATAACTTCATAGAGTGACCCTTTATATTTAAAAACAGGAATTATTTTAATATGTTTCAGAAAATTCAGGAAAATACCAGTTTTTAGAGAAATAATTGTTAATATTTCAACAATTTGTTTAGGAAGAGCCTCAAAGATTTTTTGATGTAAACTGCTGTCCGAATGGATATTATTCCTAATTTAAGCGACAGGATTATCATTTATGAAACAGTAATAGGTTAAGAGTAAGAAAAAATTATTAAAATAAGAATTAAAATTATTCTGCAAAATGCTTATTCAGCGTGTTTAAATATGTCAAAAGAATGACGCGGTATAAAGTAAAATCTAGTATTATGCACATGTTTGTGTTTGTACAGTTAAAATGGCTACTTAATGTCTGAAAATTTAATTAACCTTGTTCCCTATAACCTTGTTCCCTATCAGTATGCCAATTAAAGAAAACATTTGGAAAAACTGAATTCACGAATGTATTATTTCCAGTTAAAAAAAGTGTATCGGGTGTTTGAAAACACTTGCAACGGAAATTTTACAGTTATTTAAAAAATATAAATATAAATGCTAAATTTAAAGAAAAACGAAAAACTGCTTGCTGAGAAAATTAAGGAAATGTAGCGTAAAATTTATTAATCCACAAATGAATAAATTAAATAATAATGAACTAAATAAATGAACTAAATCTTTTTCTTCTTCAAAGGAACAGAAGAGACAGGATAGAAAAACAAAAAACACTATCTGCCATATTTAAAATTACAGTATGCTTGCCAGTTCGCATCGACGTTTTTGTAACTCTTCAGCGGGGTCTTTTCGTAGCGAATTACATAATGTTTATAATGTTTTCCTTTTGCCATCAATAGGTACTCCGTAACATCATTGATGATGGCAAGCTCCGGAAAGCAATCCTGAAAAATGGAATAAAAGTAACATGTACGAGCACTCGTAAGGTGAGGAAAGGGGGTCAGAGTAAAAGCAAACAAATGACGTAATTTTCTATGTTTAAAAGTAAATATGGGTGGGGATGAATCGATAGAATCTGAGCGGTACTT
>JAUBWS010049645.1:8200-18538 GCA_032270445.1 Darlingtonia californica
CATTTTACTGGCTCTTACCACCTGGAAATCAAAAATGAAAAGTTCCAGCAACGTTCAACGTAGTTGATTTGTGGATAAATTGTAGTCGTAATCACATTTGTAAATGGCACCTCGTTTAAGCACTTATTCAATGAACTCGATTTTGAAAAACCCAAACCTGCAGATTTCTTTTTTCTATAGCAAAACTTTAAGCCTCATATTCCTAATATCTTGTTCTTACAAAAAGCACTTCGCTTACGGTTACATATAATTCTGTCCTTCTTTACTAAGAAGTAAAGAAAGACAAAAATATATACAAGGAAAACTGCTTGGATTGACCACCTGTTTCAGATTTTACGTTTCTCATTTTTGCGAAGGACAGTACTTATTTCTAGATTTGCGATAGTTAATGTAAACTGAATCTAGCAGGCCCAAGACTTCATTTGGACGTTGTTTCAACGTCATTCTGCTGATAAGAAAGAAAGATTTGGGATAAAAAGTCGCTCGGATATATTAAGCAACCTACTCCAGAGGGGTTTTTTTATTCTTTTTTGCTCTATACAATATTGGTAACTAGCTTTGTACGAACTGAATCCAATAGGCTCAAGACTTCATTTCAACGTTGTTTAGACGTGTTGTCTGCTACTTGAGAAGAAAAAAAGTGGGGAAAAGATTGCTGCTTGGATCAGCTATATCTTTTAGATAATTTTTTCTTCATTTTGCCTTTTGCCTTTTGCCTTGTACTGTTTATTTATTTACAATACATTCAGATAATTAGTGTACATGGCGGAAATCATAGGATCAAGTGTGCTAAGACATTAAGCGTTTAGCATAATCATCAGTTTTGTAATACTAAGGATTTATGTACGTCCCTATAAAGAACGTTATACTAATTTTTACACAAAGGTTTCCTTGATAATCCTTAGACCAATTAACAGTGGTCGGTCTACTTAACTTTTCAAAGCTTATATACTTTCTAAATATCAATTGACTTATCTCCGCATTGATAGCTTAAACACGGAAGAAAAAATCAATGTGGGAAGGAATTAGATTGTATGAAAAGGTTAAGATATCAAAAATCAATTTCTCTTTTACTTTGTTTGAATGTTGCTATTCACATAGTGTCACTATATCAGAATTAAACCCCCGACCGTATTAAATGATATGATATTAAGTTCAAGTAACAATTTTTTTCATGTGAAAGAGTCTTGTCTTTAACCAATAACTGTGCAGATTCACTGTTTGATGATAACTAAAATTTCATGGACATGGATTTTTAAAAATTTTCACAGTCATGGAACCTTGGGTAGAGACCTAAGAGCTTTGTGACCTATGCACCAGCAAAAGGTCCCCGGTCAAGAAATTGACTATTTTCAAAGATTTCCAAAATGTTGAAAAAACTGTCTAAAAATGGTGAAAAAAATGTGCGCAGATGATTCATTGTTTTGTACATACATTCTAAAGAAATTTTTATGGAAGAAAGTTTTGTAGATTCGGTAAAAATTTGCTATTTCCTCGACAAATACCAGAGAAATATGAAGGTAACATAGAATCATCTATGACATTTACATCGATTTTATTGCATCTGGACATTATTGACACCATAATAAATTCATGAAGACCACGGTATTGAATAAGGCGCAGATCTCACAGAACAGCACAGAACATTTTGACATATTGACAAAAGATGTATACTCGAAAGTAGTTTTCCCTTTTAATATTGCCCAATTTTTCTTCAATTTTTAACTTTCATGTGTTATAGGGTTATGCTCAAACTATTTTTGTTGTCTAGATACGATTTTCGGTTTTGCAATTACCTAAAAGTAATAGCAAATTGCAACATTTTTCTTGGCATACCTTAAGGAGACCAATTTTAGCATGGATTTATTTTCTAGAGTCGAGTTTGTTTTCATTTCGTGTCGATTCATTTTTGCGAATCTTAGATATATAGCTCGAATGATACAACGAGAAATATTAAGAACGATAACGTGAAGTGCAAAGACATTAGAGACATGCTCAACAGATTTGAAAAATAAACATTGTAACATATATGGTAGAAATAAAACAGCTTAAAACTCTCCTTGACTCTTTTTCTCGTCCCAAAAAGGAAATTTTCACTTAATTCTCTCTCGTCCTTCATTTAACTCTTACATAATAAGTAGTTTCGATCTAAGACTATTATTAATGGTGTTTTGAAAATATGATGCCTTCTGGGTGATCGGGACGTAAAGTTTCTTGAATCTTGCTAAAGTTAATTTACCTTATTAAACTAAGGCATTTAAGTAGGAAATAAGTGAAAAAATGTTGAGATTAACTGCCAAAATAGTTTACAATTAGTGTTAAATCCGTGAAAGTTCTTCCAATGAAAAATAATTTTCTCGAAAATTTCTTCCTTTACAGGCAAGGTCCATTTTTCTACTCAATTCTCTAAGAGTTGGATTTTGTTTACATTTTTGGCTTTAAAATATTACCTAAATGGAGCGTCAAAAATTATGAAAAAACTTTTCGTAGCGTGGATTTATTTTTGCGAATTGGTCCTCCAAAGACATTTCGCGAAAATTTGTCCCGAAAATAATTTGTCTCCTTAAGGTAGGTCAATCAACAAAATGCGCTTTGGTTGTGAACCTGCTCGTCTGAAGGGTCTGTAGCACCAGTCTCTTGGCTGCATTTGACCGCATCACTTAAAAAATTGCTTTCTGGTCTCATAATGAATTAAATGCAACCTTTATCAGGTTTGTCATATAGAAACTACTGGTTTACAGCAAACTGCCTATTTCATCAATAAAATTAAAATGCAATCTACAATTAGTGGACAAAGGTGTGTTTTACAAAAGCTATATCAAACATTTGAATTAGTATTAAAGAAGTCATGCAATTTAATAGGACTTACAATGATAATGCTAATTAACGAACTCCCACTATCTACTGCAGATTTTGCTAGTTGCTAAAAGACTGTTACCCCTATAAGGTAAATTTTGAATCAATAATCGATAATTTGTATGATTTGTGGGATGGCAATCTCTATTTATGAGGGATGGTAATAAAAAATTTCTTTGTTCCTTCTTGCAACACCAGAACCTCGGATGTAAGAAGATCAGCTTTGTAGTCTTTTTGTATTAAATAATTTTTGTATTAGATAATGTTTGTATTAAATTTGTATTAAATAATGTCTTTCACTTCCTGATTTTCTATAAAGAAGAAAACTTCATAATCGTTGATGACTCATTTATCATATCTTTGTCATGTCTTGACGGTATCATTAAAATTGCACAGGGAAATAAAGAGGTATCGAGATTTGAATAGAAACCGGATAAGATTTCTATATAATGGAGCGCCACATGGTCTTTTTCATAAAGAAGCGCAGACCTTTATCAGTTGTAGCTTTAAGTATATTTTATGAAAACGTGGAAAACCCATTGACAACTTTGTCTGTAACATAATTCCAAAACTTTTTAAAGCAAGAAATACACCATGAAACTATTGTTTATTAGGTCGATGAGTTCTGGTAATCTTTACCCAGATCCAGGTCTCAAACCAGCTTCATATATTTGTAAAATCACCACAAGATGTCCGCCTTCGGTGAAGTTAATGTCTGAAAGTATTATTATTATTATCCTATTACAGATTCATTGATAAAGGAAACCGAAGGGTCAGTTTGAAGACTTTACGAAGATTTCAGTGATAAAAATTACCGATCATTATTAGTTCCATATAGTTCAATGGAGGCGTTTCCAGTGAATGAAGACCCTTGTTAATTACAGCTCAGAAATCTAACGAAGCTGTTTTATTTTGAATGAAATTGGGGATATCTTTTGCTGTCTTCTGTCTTATCACCCTTTAGTTCGGAACATTCGACCTCTAAAGTGACGTTTTCAGGTCACTAAAGGTTCACTAGCAAGGTTAAGTATTTAATTCGTTGAGCTGACGCACTTGAAAAAGCAAAAATAATTTTGTCGTTCAAGTTTTCCAAAATAGTTAAAGAAGAACTTGAGAGTTAATTGAATTGATGAAACATGGATATTATGTTCCAATTTGATTATTAAGTAAGGTTTCATCTTCCGCATCTTTACTTTAGGGGATAATATAGATTGGCGGGATCAAGATTTTCCTTTGAATTGAAGAGAAAAGTTTTACTAACACTTCGGTTACCAAGAGCTTTGACGGAGTGCATAATCGAAAGCTGAATCAGGCGCGCGTCTTACCTTTTGTTCACTGAAATTTTATTTTTGATTCCCATTTTAGACATTTAAGATTTAGAATTTGATAGAAAAAAAAACAGAGATTTCCGTTGATTTAAACCTTCATAGGAACGGAGAAATTGCGAAAAAGAACACGATGATGCCGATACCTTTAAGTTACATAAATTTTACTAGAAGTTATATAATTGTATTGAATTCTTCGAAGAATTTCTTCTGAAAGAAAAACTTTGTGGATTAATCAAACATTGTTTGCTATAGATTGATAATAATCGTGCTGTTGGATGTGAAATCGTTTGATGGTTGTGTATCGTTTATGATGGATTTGAAATCGTTTGATGATTGTGTATCGTTTATGATGGATTATTTTGCGTCTGTTGGTTTTGCATTTCAACAGAGAAAAACATATGATCTAAGGTGGTGAAATATTGGCAATTTTTGTTTACTAAAGAACCTAATGATAAGTGTAACATCGTCGATACTTCAAAAATGCAAACAATCTCTTTATAATGGTAATTGAGACTGACGCGTAAATATTGGCAAAACTTCCAAATCATTTGCGGTGAGTCATAGAAAAAAACTTGAAGTGTCAGGTTTTTTTCAGTTTTTACGTAAGGATACTGATGGTTGTCATACTCGTGCCCTTATGCTCTCTTGCATTCACGTAACAAATTTTATTTCCCTATCCTATCCTATCCTATCACCAATTCTATCACCAATTCTATCGCCCCTCAAATCTGAGAAAGATATCCCTCTTCTCTCCTATAATCACTATAATATTTTCATTTTCTTCTAAACCCATCTATGCTTTTCTTAAAACATTCCTATTCTCCCTTAAATGAACCCAAAATACCGTATTTGCTTATTAAACGCCCCTCCCTTTTAAACGCCCCTCAAATCCTGGAAATATTCTCTAAACGCTCCTCTCTAAATAACGCCCCCTCTCGATTGCTAAAAAGGGGAGCGTTTATTAGAAAAAATCTTGATAAGTTGATCGCTTTAGACGATATTGAAGACGATTTAGACGATATTGAGGACGATTTTGTTAACATAGAAGATTTTGAAACATTTGTGAAAAGAACTATGACTAAGAAAAATTGTTTTTGAAATAAACACCCCTCTCTATCTAACGCCCCCTCTAATAAACGCCCCCTTTAAAATCCAAAAAAATTAATAAACACTGAGGGCGTTTAAGAGAGAAAATACGGTATCTCTTTTCTCTCTTGAATCCATGGAGGATTTTCCTATTCTTTTGCAAACCACCGAGAAAATTCCTATTTTTTTAAATTCAACAAGAATATTTTCTTGTTTCTGTTAAAGCCACACTGGATATTACTGACAAAAAGCATCGTTTTCTCTATAGAATCCACCCAGAATATTAGTTCTTTTGATCCTTCGAGATCAGATTTTTTAAGGCAAAGTCTCTTCTTTTCAGAAACTTTCTTCCTGTGATGTGCCAACCTCGACTCCAGGGGACTCTTCTTTTTCCATTGTCTTGCGGTGGAGTTGATTTATCAATAGCAATAGCACGAAAAAACGAAGCCCTGGTGAAGAGCAGGTTGGTTATGTGTAATAAAGTGTCATTTTCAAAGATGTATCTTGCTAGAAGATTTCTATTCTACTTATTTTTCACTTTCTTGGTTTAGTTCTCATAAATCTCTTAATTTGGATTCTTTTGTTTGTATCTTGCAAGCAGCTCCGAATAAAGTCACTTTGTAAATAAAATTCTACACGGCTTCCCTTCTTTCATGTGGTATCTTTCTGACTATGGAAGACGTAGCAATATCTTTAGTAGCCTAAGCTAAGAATTACGAAACTTGTGATGAAGAAACGAAATCAGGCTGGGTTCATGGACGTTATGTGATATTACATCCTAAATACAATGTAAAATACATGCTTTCAAGTCCTGTCATATCCGTTCGTATCTTAACTTTTTGAATGCTCGTGTAATTTTCTTTATCAATTCGTCTTTACTGTCTATAGCATGGCGGCGCGGCTTCTCTTTTAATACATTTCGACTTATTGCTAACGCACAACACGCAATTTTAGATGGACTGTCTGTTTGTGTCATTTTAAGCACGTTACTCACCACATTATCCGCGTTTAATTCATTGAAATACCTCATTCACTCTGCTGTTTTAGGAATATTAGTCTTATAATCACGCAAACATCAAACTCTATGGCTTTTTGAATGGTGACCGTGTGTCTAGAAATGAAAAGAAGACTTTTAAAAAGTGCAGTCGAATGAACTCTGCATTCCGCGTTAGAATTCAGTAGAGATATATAGTAGATATCTGACAAGTAGCTTTCTGTCTCTGTTTATATTTTTTTCTGTTCTGTTGCACTTTAAAGTTTTTTTTTGCGTTTACGAGAAAATAAGAACCAATTTTTTGTGCACTTCAATTTCAAATTCAAAGGCCATCAATTTATCGAAGAAAAAGCCGTGCACAAAATAGCAAATAAGATG
This sequence comes from Darlingtonia californica, assembly GCA_032270445.1. Classification (NCBI taxonomy): domain Eukaryota; kingdom Viridiplantae; phylum Streptophyta; class Magnoliopsida; order Ericales; family Sarraceniaceae; genus Darlingtonia; species Darlingtonia californica. The sequence continues at coordinate 14,843 of JAUBWS010049645.1, forward strand.
AGCCACCACAATTTTTCTGCGTAATTTTTCTTCCGGATATTAATTACCTCAATTAATGGTTAAGCTAAAACGTAAATTGTTGACATTTCCGTCAATTGCATCAGTATTCGAAACTGTTTCTGTCAAATGACCTTTCTTTTGAGAAAACACACTTGAAAAACCGGCTTGACAGGATCATCAACACTCGGAACTAACATTCAAAGGAAAATCTCAAGACTATATTTATTTATTTATTTGTTTATTTCATTTTCGTTGTTGTTATCATTACAGTTCTTGGTTTCCTTTCTTTTTCTTTTTCTTTTTTCTTTAATTCTCTACTTTACACATTGTTTTTGTTTTTAACGCCTTCCAGGCTATTTCGAGAATCACAAAAAGTGTATTAATTGCAAAATTTGGTTTTTTGAAAGTTTAAAGATGTCAAATGGCTAAAACCGTGCTAAAATTGACATATAAGTACAATAGAATCTTTATAAAACAAATTAAGCGGACGCAATCGATGCAAAAAAGAAAAATGCGTCCACTTTAGAGATGTCCATTTTATAGAGATCCTTTATGAGAGAGTTTGACTGTAAATCTTTCCGTTCGGTTCCTTGAATCACAGCCCATCTTCTAAAGGTGTCCATTTTTGCGTTGATCTAAAAAATGCCGTAAACCATAAAAAGTCTTCTTGATTAGTTATGGCTGTTTGAAGTTAGCTTGGTATTTTGACTTGAACATGACGAGTTATCTCATTATTCACAGTGAATGTATTAAGAATCACCTATTTTGGCTTAAACCTACTTAGTTGTTATTAATTTTCAAGGAATTTTCAACATTATATTTGGAACGACCTGGCCGTCAGGCGAACGTCGTTCAAAAAATTTGGATTTTTTGCTGTTTTTACAGAATCAATAGCAAATATGAAAGGGCTCTTATCATCAAAAAAAAATTAACAGATATTTGATATTCGGTGTGTGGGGGAGTACTCAACCTAAGGAACGTACGTGCCGCCGGTATAAGAGCACGATTTCTCACCCTTTCGAGTCCCAAGGGTCGAATACCACGAAGTTTTGAGTTCAGCTCCTCCTCAAAATAACAAAAAATCAACATGAACTTTCGACAACATAATTTTCGGTACTTTGCGCTGAATCGGAATTTTAATTGATGTTTCTTTATATTTCTTCTGTCTTGTTGTAAGTCTGAGTCACAAACCTCACACATACGAAGCTTAGTGTTCGCGCGGTCAATAGAAATTACTGCGCATCTGTCTTGTTGTGTTCTCTTGAAATACACTACTGATACTGGCGATGGAGCCTTTATTTTTCATTAATTCAGTTATAAATTAATTTAGTCATTTAAAATTTTTCAGCATCTGTAAAATTGTTCCAAACTTTTTCTGTCCATTTTTGAGGACAAAATTTTCCGTTCTTAACGTTTCTAAGACTCTGCATCTTTCGTTGAAAATCTGACGATAAGCTGGAAATAGAAAATTTTGCACAATTTTTATTTTCTTACAGCGTCAAATTTCCAATGGCCTAAAAATACATTTTGATAAGTAGATAAGGATGACAAAGTAATAAAAATAACATCACCAAAAGGTTATTCTTAGAAAGAAGATTCTTACTTTTGCTGTAAAGTGTTTTGTTGATAAACATAGATAGCTCAATCTTTTGCAAACAGTGTAAAAATGTAATTATAGCTAAAGCCATTTCATGTATTTTCAGCAGTAGTCTGGTGAGTCAAATCATAACGTGTAAAATGATCATGGTGTGGTCCAACCCTCACAACTGATGTAACACCATAGGGTGAGAATGTTCCATTTAAAGCCTGAAGACATTGAACCTAAACTCTGTGAGACTGCTGGTTTCGAATATGCTTTGAGAGTTTTTTTAGATTTTATCCAGAGTATCTGCCAGAAACTTTTAAAGGTAACTGCAAAAACTGGAAACGAAAGTGAAATTTTTCATTTCCAAATAATCCTGCTATTATACCCGTTTGAACGGTTAAAACAAACTGTGTAGTATAGTCGTTGTTTTCCACGTTCCTTCTCGGGTATTCTTTTAATAAAACGGGCGTTCTTTTAAAAACACGGCTGTTCCGCTTTTTCTACGGAAATCCGCTCAATTCGATGGATTGTGATCCGCTCGTCGGAGGAAAAAACGAACGGTTTTTCTCCTCTCTCTGATTTGCCGTGATTCCCCCATACTCCCCGATTCCCGATAAACATAAAACGGGGAATGCTTAGAAAGACCGATTCGCTTGCTAGTCTAACTGTATAGAAGATTTTTAAGTGGGTAAACGTGATTTCTTCACATATCATTACTTATTTGATTCTTTCTATTGTAAAATTAATACGGTACAAGCTTCAAAAGAATTATTTCAAGAAATGAAATTTTTCATACGTGTTAAGTAAATTCTCAATGTTTTCTATGTCATTTTTATAGAGTTTTTAAGTCTTGTAGTCAAATGCATTGATGAACTTTCAATTTTCTTCACAAATTTTGGATTCCTATAGAAATTTGTATCCCAATCCTATCATTGACCTATCCTTGAAGCATATAAACTTGGAGGAAATTTTACTGTCAGAAATAAATTTCTTGCTTTTTACATTAAGAAAAAAAGGATTTTAATGAAATTTGCGAAAATTTTAAACAAACATCACATTTTGGAGATACTAGCGCCCTGATCAATTTATAGATACGTCGAGTCCCTTTCTCTCTCTGACAAACCACGACGCGTTAAAAATATTGACATCCTGTTTTCAGCGATTGCTTATAATTGTGGATTTTGAAAACAAGGCCGCAGAATGTCAAAGATGATTTTCGGGATAAAATTTAGCACCTCGTCTTTAAGCTACAAAGCGTTCTCGCTCGCTCCTCTTACTGCAGATCAATTATGCAAAGTCATATGAAGGCTTGTTTTATCTATTGAGAAAGCGTGAATTTTCTTGAAGAGATTTCAATTGCATAAAGTATTTTGCAAAAAATGGATTTATCAAGACTTTTGCAATGTAGGACCAAAAATGATGTCATCCTTGGATTATTGTTTCAAAAACATCTAAAAATAACATAATAAAGCCAAAATGATTTACTCAGCGGATTTACTATACAAGATGAAGAAATACTGAAGAGAGGGTATATAACGGGCTTTTGTGGTATTTTCATAGTATCAATCCGTTTCAAATTACCGATAAAATTAGAAAATTGTGGTATAAGATGATGACTAACAGATTAATATAGAACGGGGTTATACTTTCTGGTTTCACGCTGTAACTGTCAAAAAACAAATTTCTGCAACAAACAAATTTCTGCAATGCAATTGATGTGGATTTAGATGATTAAATTCTAGCAGATTTTCAGCATAAATAGACTCTATGAATAAAGAAACTACCTTGATAGGGAAAACTTTTGATTATGCCTTACTGCAGGGTCCATTAGAGGTTGAAAGACTCTTCCTAAATGGTCCCCTCATTAAAAAGTCAAATTTTGAAGTTGAATTTGAAAATCTCATTAGTCTATTTAAAAGAGTATTCAGTTCTGAGATATGGGCATTTTATGGCAAAGTATATCTATTTTCCTCCTGACGTCAGCAGTTTGCACTTAAGTTTCTAAGACACGAAATCAATTTCAGCGAGTCAAGCTATAGTATACCAAAACATCATATGGTTGGTATAGGCTTAAAGCTGCTGCTTAGTTACTTGAAAAACCGAATTTTGCC
>JAUBWS010049656.1:0-13807 GCA_032270445.1 Darlingtonia californica
ATTCATTTTGGAACTGGTGTATTAAAAGAGATTTTTGTCACAAGAAGTGAATTTAAGTGCGTTTATAGCCAATCTAGTGAGGTCAAAATTTCATAATTTTCTGGCGCGTCGGGTCGTCGCCACCATGGTGGGCCCTCCTACGACACTAACTTTGACTTTTCACTTCCTAAATCCGCCCCTGCAAACTGTTAGTTTTTTATATGGTAGAAAAATATAGTGGTAAGAAAAATAATCCAAAAACAGAAACCACCAATGTTGTAAATTATTTTATTTATTGACAATATATTTGGAAAATTGATTGCATCTGCAGGTCTAATAATAAAAGATAAAAACACAGTTAAAACTGTTCACATCGAAAAAGTTTTGATTTTTAAGTTGGACAAAGAATATAGGGAAAAGATACATAACGAATATCTCTGTCGGACATGCACATGTCGGACGCGCGAAAAATTAAATGCTTTGCATACCATAATGAATTACTTTTAATTATACTTGAATAGTGCGAGGTTTGCAAAAATTACAAACCTGTACGTCTGACAGATTTGTAAGGTATTTGAGTTTAATTCTGTGATATCCAAAAATTTAAACGGAGAGCCCCAGGAATTGATTACGCATAGACTAAAGCATACGAAAAGATAATCAACTGTTTCTAATCTAAAATGATTATTCTCATAATTAGAAATTTATGTGCGTCCGACAAATTGACTACTATGCGAAATTTTTTGAACGAAATAAACTTATCGAATGTTACATTGCAAAACAGTGTTTCGACACGGGACACTAGATCCATTCTTGACCTTGAATATAAGCTGTATTGCATGTAGCACATTTATTTTCGCCACAATCATAATTTTCGTGTTCACAGACCACTGGGTCGTCGACCTTCCTTTAATACTGTTTAAAAAAAGGCTTCTCATCGAAGGATAGTTTGTTAAACTGAAGCCATTAAACTCATTGGTTAATTTTGTTTCTAATAATTTCATGAACCTGCAAGGTAACGGGAATCGGTGGGCAATATCCCCCCCCCCCCCTCATCCGGAATAGGGTTTAAAGATATTCAAATTTACAGACCAAGAATTGTCATCTTTAGAGCCATCTAATGTCTAATATGTCATCATACTGATATTAGAATTGACATGCAGTGCTGAAAGATCCCACACTTTCCTAACTCTTGTTGACCTCTTTTGATGACAAATATGTTTTCAAAAAAGTAAAAATTTGTCAATTCTAAATGAGGCAGTCTGCAAGTGAAATGTGAAATTTTTACGTGTGAGAAGACCTTTAGTGTTGAATTTGTATTAGTAAAATTCCATGATGTGTCCGTTTGGTGTCAGCGTTTTCTCGTTTTTTTACATGTGTACACCCCTAAAAAATTTCATATTGTGAAATAAGTCAAAAAATATCCTTGTCAACATTCTTCTTAAGGAATAAAACAGACAAAGACTTCATTGAACTCTTTGCGTACAACCGTAGTTTTTATCGTATGTCTAAAATTGAACCCACAAGTAAAACCTCGAGTGCAACTTCGCAAACCCGAGGCGCGCCGATTCTGCTTCAAATTTCATACTTAAGGTATAAACCCCCTCAAAAATCAAGATTTTTCAAATTTTCAAAAAAGGTCTATTCTGGTGTAGAAATGTAAGTAGATTTCGAATATCGTCTTTAAAAATACCGCCCGACACAATAAGTACCCAAAATTAAGGTATTTCGGGACACTAACCAAACTTTTACTCCTTAGCAACGCCCTTAGCAACAAGTTTTTTCTGTTGTTTGGACTAGTTTAACCCCAAAATTATCAAGATTGTCATCAGGGCATGCTGGTTGTCTCCTTTGCTTTTTACTTTTTCGCAAATTAGACAATTAGTCGAAACAAGAAAGTGAAAGTAGTTCAGTTGAGTTGAAAGCAAGTACTGATGAGTAGAAGGTAATAGTGAATGGGAAAATTGGAAAATCATGTAGACTGGACAAGTTAGCTCTAAGAATCATAAGAAAAAGAGAAGATTTTGTAGAGAGCATTGGGGTTTATGTAAATGATGTAGAAAAATATGAAGACAATGTAAATACTGACACTGTACAGCTTAAATGTACAATCAATTGTCGAAACATCACCGGTGAAAATGTTCAACAATTTACAAGCCCGGCAAAGTCTACAGTTGGACCGGATAACATTTCAGCTCTATTTTCCAGCACAGGAGCTGACCTTAGAGAAATTGCAGAAAAATATGTCTCCATTTAAAGAAACCAAAATGAACCCTTTACTTTGATAGTATAATTTTGGAAGGACTATGTATATTGCAAGCAATTTGTTAAATTACCGCAACTCAAGTTTTGAATTTACGACACTGTTTCGGCTTTCAATATTGGATGAAAAGCCTCTGAGTTGAGAAATTACCATAATTTCTGGGACATGCGTGCCAATAAATAATGATCCTGATAGAGAAATCAAAAAGAAACATCCTTTTTATGTCTACCTCAAAAAGAAAAAGTAAAAAAGGCACAAAGCGTTATTCTGGGAAACAAAAAATATGAAGACTGGAACGAGGGAAAATACTGTGCGATGCCAGAAAATCTGTTGGATATTTGAACAAAATGAATATTTTTCACTTCTTTTATAATTTTTCATTAGTTTTTGTTGGTTATTGCCAATAGTGTTTTTGTTTTTATAACAAAAAAGCTTTGAAATTATAAAAGAACATCTTTATTTTAACTTTAACCGCAGTTTTCTCAAAATGATCTTTTTGAAGCTCCCGGCCAAGATAATTTGGGAACCGATAATGCAATAAACTTGAAATTTTCAGTGAGGTTTTCTCTTAATTAGAGCTATGCAATGAGCGAAACAGATTTTGTATTTTTTTTATGATTTTATCAAAATGGCTGACCAAAGAACCAAATTTTCTCTCCCTTTACTGCGTTAATTTTAGCGGTCCAGTACTAAAAATTTAATTTTGTTACAAAAAATTTGTTTCCCTCATTGCATGAATCCATCCTCCTACAATGTGCACAGAAAATTTCACTAAAAAACTCAAAGCGGTTGTGTCTCAATTTTGGCCGGTGGAAAGCTGATATTTGAGATATCCGCCACTATTGTCGGTTGCCATGGTGACAATTTTTTTTAAAAAGTAGCAATTTTTCTAAGCTAGACATAGGACTACATAACTACATAGGAATTAAGTCCAAAAGTATCATTGAAGCTGAATTAACTTTTTGAGGTGGTTTATACCTTAAAACAACTAAAGCAGTAGTACCCAACAGTTCGTGGCTCTTGGTATCCAAAAGGCGAATAAAAGCACCAAAATATCTATATTTGTATTTTACTTTGTCTGTTCAAGTTTTCAAATCCATAGTGTTGCCAGTGTTTTATTGCAAAGAACTATGTAAACAAAGCAAGGAACGGGTAAAACTTAATTTTGCTACACGTTCACTGCCACGCTGTTTTCAAAATTTAACTTTTTGAAAGATTCAATGATTCTTACTTTGCACTGCTTTAAAATTGACATATGAGTATATGAATCTACAGCTAATTTTCCATAGATGCCAGAAATGGCATAAAAACATAAAGAAATTCCTTTTGTTTAGAAGTTATGGCTGTTTGAACTTGGTTCGGTATTTCGACCCTTATACTACGAGTATACTCGTAGTTGGCAGTGAACGTGTTAAATCGATATTACTTGTTGTGCTCTCATCACTCCGGAAAGAAGGTTTCTGTCCGGTCAAAAAGCAACGTTTCTACGTGTATCGAATTGGTAGACAAAAATAGATGTAAATCATTACATCCGTACTAAAGCATATGCCCATAGCAAGAAAAGCTATTTTGTAAAGCCAATCCGGTGTTTTAGCCTGTGAGTATTCAAAGGCCGCTATTGCAAAAGTAACACACAATGCAGATAAAATTTTGCATTGAAGCTAACATGGCCATCAGTTATTTTGACCGTTGCATAACTGAACATACAAAACATTTCAACAATGCTCAGGAACACGAGGTAGATTCCTTGAGCTTTGTTTTTCAGATTCAAATAATTCACGGCGATTAGCGAATAAATTCCTAAGCAATGCAATGTTAAAGGAGTTACTGTGATTACAATAAAAACTGTTAATTTCAATACATCGATCATCATTCCTTTTATCTTTACTTACTTTTCAAAAAATCAGAGTGCGGATTTTTGAAAACAAACAAATCACCGTAACGATTTAAATTATTCACTTCAACATTTAGATTCATAAGTAAATATTTATTCAATAATTTAAAGATTTATTAGCTGATTGAAAGTTATTCTTTGAAATAAAACAGCATTGATATGTAATGTATGTCAAACACATCAAGGGAATTTTACACAGGGAACCATAAGACTGCCGTTTCTTGTGGTTTATCTAATGTTATGATATGATAGGATTTTTTACCCAGGATAGCCTCTTCAGTTCTTCATGAACTGCTATGAATGATGGTTCTGCCGCCTTCATGGAAACACCTCAGGGTACCATGCTATTTCTACATATGTATACTGTTTTCCCGGTGTCAAAATATAAGTGTCCAACTGTCAAGGAATAAAATGAATAGATAAATAGTTTTTTGCAATAATTGATTATTTATCTTTATTGATTATTTAATTATGCCAATTCCACTCCAAGATTTGTCATAAAATTATGATAAGAATATGTACTGGGAGCCAAAGTAAATCATTATTGTTCTAAAAATAGATTTCAGCATAGACATGTTGCTGTGAATCTCCAGCACGGAGGTGAGCATTAAGGTTGGAGTCCATCTCAAACTGATGTTCTGATATGGCAACATAGCCGAATTAAATAAACTACTTAAAATCTAAACTACACATAATCCAAAAAGTATAAGCATAATCTATACTCTCGAAATGAACTAATTTGTTATTAAGCATATCCTTGGCTTCAGCCAACCCATATAGCTCAAGTGATTTGTTTAAGACTATCCGAATCTTGATGTTGCTGATTTTATTCAATTTTCCTGGTTCTATCTTTTTCAAACCCAACCTATTTCAAAATTTTATCTATCTTAAACTGTTTCTCTAGAGGGCCGTTATCATGATCAAATGATTTGATAATAAATTGATTTTTTACCCAGGATAACTGTTTCAGTTATTAATGAAACTGTTATCAATGCCTAACATCTGGCTCACGCGTTCAAGGCACCTTAACCACTTATTATTTACTTCTTTTCCTAATTCCTAATTCTGAAAAAACTAAAACTAAATCTCTTCTAGTACTAATTATATGACTGATTACATTTTGCTTAGAAGCGCAAGCGTAAAGCAGGGTGATTAATCCGTAATAATGCTTTTTGTAATCACCCCGCTTTTTTGTAATCGCCCTACTTTTTTTGTAATCACCCCGCATTTTTGGAATCGCCCTACTTTCTGTAATTCTTTTTTAAAAGTCAGGAATTTTTTGCCGCGCTAAACAATTTTTATTTTGGATAAAAAAAATCGTACCATACTTTTAAACCAATCAACTATGTTGAAAATGTATTTTGTCCGATTGATATCAAGATTGCAAAAAGTTTGAATTAAATTCAATAATGTTTTTCAAGTTTGTTTTGTTTGGTCATATAATTAACGAGTAATAACATGATATTTTCGGTTGATTTTGGGATAAATAGCCCCTCGGATAATTGAAAAAAATTTCATTTTTGAAATTTTTAAATGAACCTCGGGGCTAGCTAATAATCCCAAATCAGCCTCAAAACCATATAATTACTAGTACAAATACTCTTGATTGACTACGTAAAAAAATATCTAAATAATGTTACATTAGGTTACATATAAATTTTATTCGAAATAAGCTCTCTGATTTAACGCAATACATAGGCAATGATATTAATGTATGAACTATTGCTGAAACTAAATTAACAGTTTCATTTAAAAGGGATGAAAATATAGACTTTATGTAACAAACGTTTGGAGAGGTTTAATGATCTACGTAGATGAAAATATTTTTTCTAAAGAAATTGAATTCCATCTACCAAATGATATTCAAGCAGTTCCTTTGGAGATAAATCTGAAAAACCAAAAGTCACTGCTTGTGAATTTATAAAGACCACCTAAACAAAGTATTTCATGCTTTTTAACTTGTCAATCTGATATGCTTGATGCTCTCTTAATAAGATACGATAGGTTTATTATACTAGGTGATTGAAATGAGAACCCGGAGTCAAAAATTCTTAAAACTTTATGACCAATTATCAATGAAACAACGTGATTAACAATAAAACTTAAATCAAAAGTAATCTTCGGCTTTGTATTGATCTAATATTCGCCAATAATGTAAAATCATCAGTTTACTCAATCGTTAGAGACAGAATGCAGTGATGACCATCATTTAACATACATCATGCTGAAGAAAATATATGTCAGACTGCCACCCAAAACTCTTTTTTATAGAGATTATAAGAACTTTGATACTGATGATTTTCTAACAAAACTGTCAACCTCTTCGAGAGGAAACCAAAAACCTCTCGTTGATAAAACATTGAGAGGATCATATGAGCCCGGCAAACCAGGTTGGCTCAGTTAGCAGGGCTGAAATTCTCAAGTGTTCAAATGAGGTTTCCTCAGTTTTTGAAAAAAGTCGATAAAGTTGTGAATATTTGTTTACATTTCTTCTATTGCTTTATAAACAATATATGTGCATTACAATGTTTTCCAGCCCGGCTGATGTATTCACGTGATATTTGTTTACATTTTTTTTATTGTTTTGAAAATAAGACATGCGCATTACAATGTTTTTCAGCCCGGTTAGCTGGGCTGGAGCTGTCATATGGGAAAACATCAGTTCGCTATGCCGAGATCTCGGCTGAAAAAAGCAAGATCTAGGTTAGCTGGGCTTGATCTGTCATATGGGAAAAAATCAGCTCGCCTTGCCGAGATTTCGGCTGAAAAAAGCGAGATCTAGGTTAGCCGGGCTGGCTCGTTTTTCATATGACAGCTTTTAGATTTTATGAGGATTTGTTAAGAGAACCGAGATCTGGGCAAACCGAGGCAGCCCGCATTTCCGGGCTAATTTTTCTCATATGAAAACCCCCTGGGAAAAGAAATCACTCATAGGTCTGGACCAAACATCGCTGTAACAAGACTAAATCTAAAGAAAGCTTTGTTTTATAAAAGAATCAAAGAAACAAAATAGTTTGATTAAATAGGAACAAAGGGATACACTGCGGATAACAAAGATATCGCTTGTATTTTTAATGATTACTTTGTTAATATCACAAAATAGAGGTGGATTTCATATTCAAAGTTAAATCATACTGAAAAACCCATTTTAGCAGCAATATCAAAGAGTGAAGACTATCCCAGCTTATTATCAATCAAAATGAAATGATACGGTATTACTTTATTTAGTACAGTTACATCTGATTTCATTTTGAAATGTATTGACTCTATCGTTACTAACGGCTAGGAAAAGGCTAGCGAAGAGATCCGTAGTAGTCTGTTAAAACTTATCAAAGAGATAATCATAGAAACTTTGACGTCATGTATATAAGCAAGTGTATCACGACTGGAATATTTTCTAACGAACTGAAATTAAAGAATAAGCCGATATCAAATCACTGTGAAAGTAACTATTGGCCGAGCAGTCCACTTCCACTTAGCTTCAAAATATACAAAAACTTATTCATGAACAACTAAACGCAATCATGCAAAAGTCATTTCCACCTAAACTCTGTAGGTTCAAGAAGAAAATCACTCAACTCAATACTCTCTGTTAACTAATCAAAGAACTCCAATCATGCTCAGATAAGTCAGAATATGCTGGTATTGCTCTCATGGACTTGTCAAAAGCATATGATTTTATTTCCCATGATTTGCTGGTAGCTAAACTAGCAGCCTATAGGTTAGAATAAATACCTTAAAACTTATTTATTCATTATTTGTATGATAGAAAATAAAAGAATTAAAATTGGTTCCAAATTTAGCACATTCTTAGATATCATTATCGGCATACCCCAAGGCTCCATACTTGGACCCTTGCTTTTTAATATATTTCTAAATGCTTTATTACTTTCATACGAATCGAGTTATATCTACAACTTTGCAGATGGCAAGAGGTTATATACTTTGGGAAAACGTAGATATTGTCAAAAGTTCAAGAAGGTGTTAACCATATGCTTATTTGATTCAAAATTGATAGCATGGTTGTTAACCCTGACAAGTTTAAATTAATTTTCTTTGGTCAAAAACTAAGTTCTAAACATGAGCGGCTATCTTTACAGAATTGAGATTCAACTATTTAGAAGACCAATGTGAAATTGTAGAAAGTAGTAACTGATGATAAGTTGACATTCAAGATCATGTCAATCGACTTTGTGAGACATCAAACCAGAAATTATGTGCACTTTGTAGAATTAGGAAATATTTAACTTTCAACAAGCAAAAGTTTTGTCGAAAGTCCTTTGTTATGTCAAATTTAAGATACTGTAAGGTTACAAGTTTGGATGTTTTGTAAAAAAACTGAAAATTCAAGGATTAATCAAATTCATCAGCAAACTTTAAGATTCATGTACAATGAACGTTTTAAAATTTTACCCGAATTACTCGAAGATCACAATATATCAATACAACATACACTCCCTTATGTTATTAATTTATCAAATAATTAAGGGTTCTATCCAGATACAACAAATAATCTATTCGTGATAAAAAATATTAGATATGATTTTCATTCAAAACAATAACCTTAATTTACTAAAGTAATTATTGAATTATGGTACAAATACGGTATGTTTTAAAGGTGTGCTGCTTTGAAACAGTATTCCAAATTATTTTAAAGAGTCACCAATTATAGAAACCTTTACATCGTACATAAGAAAATGAAAACCAGATACGTGCACATGTAAAAGATGTATTTAAATTGTTATTTAATTTTTAACAAAATATGTATAGTGTTCTGTACTGTATTTTTCATTTGTTTTATATTAGTTTTTACTTAGTTTACAACTATTTAACTACTCAGTAGCTCACGCTAAAATGCCCCACCACAGGCTTCGGCCTTAATTACACTCACTCTGAGGCTCTCCGTTAAATTTTCTGATTGGACTACCCTTTTCAAAAGTTACACATGTTTCGTAGAATGATGTGAAGCAGCTTAGCACGAACTTTGCTTGAAAGTAACTTGTGTGAGTGACGACCTCAGTCCGTGTGTTATAGCATAAATTATTACTTGTGGTTCGCAATGACAAACCATAGTTTGATAAAAATTGACTGTTTTGTTTTGAGCGTTTTCAATCATTTTTGAAGAAAACATGATAAAGTTAAGTGAATAGAATTAGAACAATTTATTATGAACATACAAATATCAATATAAATTATCTCAATAACGTGCTCCAGAAGACCCCCCCCCCCCTCCCCTGGCCCAAATAGGATTAAAATAAATAAAAGAAGATTACGAATTTCTTCAATGACCCATCTACTAACGTAAAGCAAAAAAGGATGTAACGACAAACAACAACAAGAATGTAACGTCGTCCAACTTTATATAAATATATATGATATGATAAGATAGATATATATAAAAAAAAATTCGAGCAGAGTCTTCCATTTCTTGTCATTAAAGTACTTCTTCCTTACATGTGATTTTTTCTGATATAGTGCTCTCTATTGATAAATGGAGAAATCTAGAATTATTCAGAGTGTACTTGTCTTTTGCTGGTTTAAAGTTCGACCGTGTAGGTTTCCGTCCAAGCCCTAAGCGGCGTTTCCACATGTTTCGAATCGGCAAGCAAAAACAAATGTAAAATATTGCATCAGTACAAAAACATACAAACAAAACACCATGAACTATAATATGGACCCAATGCGGAATTTCAGTATCAGTGATTTTATAGCTAAAACCTACAATATCAAATCCAGTCCAAAAACAAAGAAACGTAAGGATAATCAACTTGGGTACAATAGTAGCTTGTTTCATTTTCTTTTCATAAAATACAGCGCTTGATTTTTCGAGATTCTTTTTCCTCCGTTTAATGATTCTATTGATTATAGTATAGCAAGTTATCAGGGATGTCAGCACAAGTATATCTGCTGTAGTCCAAAAGTACAAAAGCTCTGTATCAAGCAACTCGTCAACCGTTTCATGTGATAAAGACAAAGCCAAAGCTACAATCATGGAGATAAACAAACTGACATTGATGACAAGTTTGGCAGCACTTGTTGCTTTATCTCTATCATATTTCATATTGAGATACACGAAAGCAACCCGATCAAATGTCATCGCAAGCAGAACCAGTATAAAGAGTACGCCAATCACACCAAAGCGTGTAACGTGTAAATAGAATTGTATAATGTTGCTTACAGCACCTTTTGTTAAGTCAACAGCTGAATAACTCAACGTGCACAAAATTAGATATCTTACAGAAATCAATGAATATATACCCAAGCAATGCAACGTCAGGGGCAAGATATTGACGGCAACTAATATTATCACTTGCTCCATCCTCGTTCTTTTCTGTGATCTCCTGCTCGTTGACCTTTTGTTCTTTGATCTTTTTTCCCTTTCTTCTTTTGATCTTTGATTTTCTGTTCTGGTCACGATTTCCTTGATGATATATTATAAGGTTCTAAAACGGAAAGTATATCATAGTAACTAGGATTTCTTACACAGGCCAGGGATGGATGATGATTATTTTTGTGTCAAAATTGAGCAAAATGAACTTGATAGTTCAACGACTATTTCACAACAGAACATACTGAATGCCGGAACAGAACAAACTAAAAGGCAGAAAACCGAAGCAAATATATTTGAGTCATCCTTCTTATTTCTAGCACAAACTCAATTTTTGTGTTTTTTATCAATGAAAATCAAAATGGAAATGAAAATTTTCAGCCAAAAAGATCCGAAATTTATAAGTAAGGTAGAATTTTGAGTCATTTTTATGGAGCGCCATAATGGACACAAATATAAAAACTATATTATAAGATATATAATGTTAGTATCTATGATATAAAATCCGAATTTATGTAAGAAAGGTCATAAATTTATGGTAGCATCTGAATTTATATGGTACAACATTTGTAAAGTTTTGTATAGCATCTAAATTCATATGATATAAAGTTATGAAAATATATCATAACCAAAGTTGTCCTTAGCAAGGATATGTTGTGGGTATGTTAAGTACTATCCTCCGAGTTTTGTTGTCCTGATGGGGTATGTCGTACTTTACATATGTACATTGTCAAGCGTACCACATGGCTTCTCCCCCACAAATCAACCCCCACCTCCCCATGGTGATCACTGGTAACTCGCCGAGGCAATTGGGGCTCTGACACAAGGCGAGTGCTCGGCACCTTTGAATAAGCGATCCCTTTCTGATTTGTCGGGTAGAGAGGTGTACTGAACCACCACAAGGCTGGCTACTGGTTTTTGAACTGGAAATGTGAAGATGATGGCTTGGAAAAAACACTCAAATCCCTGATCTGAGACAGGTTGGCGACAGGAAGGGTATCAGGGCATAAAAAGTCCAGCCTCAAATCTCAATGTTAAATGCATCAAAGTTATTTATGAAGTGTTTCAAAGATATTTAGTGTAACGAAGTTGTTGATATCTTATTTTGTTGTAATGTCAGGTCAAAATAGAAGACCTGCTGCACAGGATCCTACAGAGACAATTAAACTTTCAAGCTTAAACGTTGGTACCATGAAAGTTAGAGCCAACGAAATTGTTGAAATGCTATCTAGACGCCACATTGATATCTGCTGTGCCCAGGAAACAAGGTGGAGAGGTAACTCAACCCGCAAGTGAACAGGGAAAGATACAATATAAAATCTTTCTGGACAGGTGATGACTCAGGTTTAGGCGGTGTTGGCATTTTAATTGATGAAAAATGGATTAACAAGGTCATATCTGTTAACCGCCACAGCCCCCGCCAATAGTTTGACTCCTATTTGGTCCTATTGTCAATGTTATTTGTGTCTATGCCCCACAACTTGGCCGTCAGGCATCTGAAAAAGATCTATTTTACGAACAACTAATGGCTATTGTGTCCAAAATTAATGACAATGAACCCTTGCTTATTGGCGGGGATTTTAACGGTCGCGTTGGCAAAGATTGCAATGGATTCTTGAGCTATCACGGTGGTGAAGGTTTTGGACTGCGTAACCAAGAGGGCACACGAACCCTTGGCCTATACATTGGTGCAAACCTAACTGTCACAAATACATTCTTTAAAAAGAGTGATTCTCACCTTATCACTTATTCTTCTGGTGGCTGTTCTACCCCCAAAGTGGATTACATCTTCACCCGGAAAAATCACCTGAAGATGATTCAAGACAGACACTAAAGTCATCAAAAATGAGGAATGTATCCCAAGCACAAACTTCTAGTTGCTTTTTGTAAGATACATAAGACACTTGACAAGCCATATCTCCAGGCCCTTAAACTAAAATTCTGGAAGCTTTGTGAACTTGAAACCCAAAGGCAGTATTAATCCTACATAGAAGAAAAATATACCAGTGATTCTATACCCTGTAATGTCGAGGGTGCTTGGAATAAGCTAAAAACCTGCGGTAAGACTAGAGGTGGCAAAGTCCGCCACCAGGAGACATGGTCTCATCGAGGAGAAGCATCGACTATGGAAGCTATGGAAGCAAGGAAATTTTAGTATAGAAGACTACAAAGCTTTTAAGAGGGCAGCAAACTATGGTGTTCACCATGCAAAAAGAGAATCGCAAGCACAGCACTTCCAAGATATCAATAATAGCCGTAACAAAATTTTCAAGATAGCTCGGAAAATGCAAGAGAACAACAAAGATGTCATTGGAGACAAATGTGTCAGAGATGATGATGGTAACCTTGCCTTCAGCGATGCAGAGAAACTGAAAGAAACAACATTATTCCCGCTTACTGAATGTTGAATTCCCATGGGATGAAAACAGTCTCACTGAGGAGGAAGCTGTGCTTGGCTCTCATCCTCATATCTCTAACGAGACTGTTACCAAAGCTATTAACAAAATGAAGTGTGGTAAAGCTGCAGGACCATCTGGCATCCTTATTAAAATGGTGAAGGTGGCTATGGTGTAGTCAACGCCATTATTGATCTTATCAATCGTATAATCAGTGAAGAATGAGAAATATTTATTTTGCGCCAGCTGCAAGAAAAACATCTCTCGTGTCACAAGAGTTTATACTTTGTCTTTATCGATCTTAAAAAGGCCTTCTACAGAGTACTCCATTCTGTCTTGTGGTGGTCTATGAGAAAGTTAGGAGTTGAGGAGTGGGTCATCAGACTTGTGAAAATTATGTATGACGGAGCAATATCACGCGTCAGAATAAATGGTAGCTACAGTGAAAACTTTGAAGTCACTGTTGGAGTCCATCAGGGGTCTGTACTAAGCCCGCTTTTATTTGCAACAGTAGTTATGGATGATTCAACCTGAGAATGTCGTGTTGGGTGTCCATGGAAAATACTCTATGCTGATGACCATGTCATCGTGAGTGACAACATCATCAACCTAAAAAGACAACTCGAGGCATGGAAAACCTTCTTAGAGTCCCGCAGTTTGAGAGTGAATGTCAACAAAACAAAAGTATTATGCTATGGATGGGAAGCCCCTTTCCCCATTAAACAAAATGTGGAGTATGCTCAGCAGGTGTTGGATCAAATTACATCCAGTGCAAGAACTGCAACTTGTGGGTACACAAGCGTTGCTACGGCATCAGAGGTGCTATCTGTAGAAACACCCAATTCACATGCAAAAAGTGCAACGGTGAAATTATTGTTCCTGTGCCCCTTGGGGGGGGGGGGGGGGGGGGGGGGGGGGGGGGGGGGGGGGGGGGGGGGGGGGGGGGG
>JAUBWS010049667.1:0-18532 GCA_032270445.1 Darlingtonia californica
AATTCACTCAGCTTTTTTTTCGAATTCTTTAGGCTTCCTCAATGGGCGGGATTAATTTGTTTTCTTAATGACATTGAAATGTCAAAATCCTCGATAATACATGCCAAATTTTCAATACGTTGCTATCCTAGGAGATTTTTTTGTAAACTAAATGCGAAGTGTTTATCAACATTTGATTTGCTTGGTTAAATATTTGTGTTAACTTGATTTGGAAATGTTTTCTCGACAACCAAACAAAAAATTTATGATAGTAGTGATAGCACATATAAACACATATAAAGAAATATAAGATGCAACGTGAAAAGGTTGTCGCGCAATTCATAGTTCTTGGCTCAGTAGTTGTACTTGTTTTATGGGGTTTTTCTTTTATCCACCAGAAACAAAAAGAAAAAGAGATAGAAGAAGAAAGAAAGAAGAAACTACTGGAGTTGAAGCCACCACCCGGACACAAAGGCGTTGAAACTGGCGGTGAACCAGATGACCCGGAAGCGAAGAAAAGACGAAACTTCGTTAAGAAGGTATGGTGGAGTGTATTAAGTGGCTCCGCGAGTGGTCAAGCCTCTAAATTTAGAATTTAGGTTTTTAAGCTGAAGTTTTTTTAGGCACTATGAGAAAATTAGAAAATTCCCATTTTGGCTCAATCAAGTTTTCTATAGTAACGCTTGTTATAAATGTTTTGAACAACTGAACTTAATCAAACACTTACAACAAGCGTTCTATAGAAAACTACTTTCTCTGTATGGAGTTAACAGTTACTAGCATGAATAGCTATTTTCTATAAGGCTTCCTGTATATGCTTCCAGACGAACATTTTCCTCATTGATAAATAGTTCATCAGAAGGACTAAATAGGCTATTGACATGTGTTCATGAATACCAACAAGAAGTATAATACTGCTAGCTCGAAATTCCAGAGGCCAAATTGGAATAAGTTTGAGTTAGCGAATGATCAAGTTTATCACGAGATTTTTGCAAAATTTGTATTGAACGAGGGGAGGGTGTCAAAAAAATAGTTCGAGTTGTAATGACTACGTGTCTCGATTGTTCGAGTTAACTTACAATGTATCGGTAGAGGTTCTACGAAAGAAAGATTGGCGTTTTTAAATGCGGACCCCAAGTGAAATATACATGTTAGTAAGAAGTTTATGGCAGAAAATGGCAATGTCAGTCCACAAAAATGAGCTCAAGCCGTTAAAATACCTAAATCACAAGAATAAATAGCTTTTCGATTGCGAGTTGGTATGTAGGCGGGAACAGAATTTAAATTTATAGCAACTGTTCTTCTTTTTTCTAGATGATGGAGAATGCATGGGGCGGCTACAAGCGGCATGCCATGGGTCAAAACGAATTGAAGCCTTTAGCCAGAACTGGACATTCAGCTGGTATCTTTGGTAGCTCAGCGATGGGAGCTACAGTGGTTGACGCACTGGATACATTATATATCATGGGAATGAAAGATGAATTCAAAGTAGCCAGGGACTGGGTGGCTACGAATTTAAATTTCAACGTGGTATGCACATTTGATTCAACTATATCAGTTTCAGAGAACTTCGTTCTTAAGTAGAATCTCTTCAATCTGATTAAATAATCTAGGAAATCAACTTCTTCTTATCACTGATAGAGCTTGTCTGATTTTTCATAGGTTTAGCAAAATTTCACTTGTGTACACCACTTCCTCTTCACCTTAGAAACCAAATTCGCGCGTTCGCGAAAGAAAAAAACATAGAAAAAGCATTGCAATGCAAGCAGGTCCTTTTTTAGAAGAAATGTCCGTTCGGGACGCTGCCCTCACATTTCCATTTTCAAACAAGCGTTCCAATGGTCTTCACATTCATTGATCTAAACGCTGAAAATTGGTCAAAATAAGGGAGCCTATGGATTTTAGCGCGCCGTTTTCATGCCAAAGCAAGGGCTTTTTTTGATTCCACAAAATGCCTTTTTTCTTCCAACGGGCGCTGCCTGTATTTTTTCAAACGGTCTGACAAGATGTATCTACAAACTATAGGATTATTCATAATCAGATGTGGCGGAAGTATACTCGTTTAGCACTATGATGTTTGCACCAAGACAACGTTACCTAAAAATCTTCCTTTCTTTTAGAATACGCAAGTTTCTGTGTTTGAAATCAACATTCGTTTCATTGGAGGACTTTTATCAGCATATGCTTTGAGCAAGGACGAGGTAAACATTTTCTTTGAAATAAAATATTTATTGAACCTTTTTTATCGATCTCTGTATCATTCATCATCATTTGCTTGTTTTCTTATGAAAGGTCTTCAAAATTAAAGCAAAAGAAATTGCAGATAAATTGCTTCCTGCTTTTAAAACACCCACTGGCATCCCATGGGCTTTGGTTAATCTTCAGAGGTAGGTAACCAGAAGCTTCATTTTGTTTTTAGTAAGATTTTAGTAAGATAAGTAAACTTACAATTGAACTCCTTTAATTCGAATAATCATGTAAATCGAACAGATTCTTTGGTCCCCTTGTCGAATTTTTCTTGAACTTGAACTCCTATAATTCGAATAATCATGTAATTCGAACTGTAAACTTACAGTTGAACTCCTTTTATTCGAACTCCCATAATTCGAATAATCATGTAAATCGAACAGATTCTTTGGTGCCTAGCCGAATTTTTCTTGAACTTGAGCTCCTATAATTTGAATAATCATGTAATTCGAATTGTAAACTTACAGTTGAACTCCTTAAATTCGAACTCCCATAATTCGAATAATCATGTAAATCGAACAGATTCTTTGGTGCCTAGCCGAATTTTTCTTGAACTTGAGCTCCTATAATTTGAATAATCATGTAATTCGAATTGTAAACTTACAGTTGAACTCCTTAAATTCGAACTCCCATAATTCGAATAATCATGTAAATCGAACAGATTCTTTGGTCCCCTAGCCGAATTTTTCTTGAACTCCTATTATTCGAATTACATGAGTTCAACTGTACTTCTTTTTAAGTTACCACAATGATGAATTGAAATGTTAAAAGAATGAATGATTAGATTACATTGTATGCAACGGTCTATGGAAAAAGGGGGCTTGAACATTTTTACCGCGATCATACTCCATCCGCTTGCAAAATCTTTAAAAACATCTGTGGAGGAGTGCATTTCATTTTGCCTGTCGCTTCAAATGAAATGCGTTCCTCCACATATGTTTTTAAAGATTTGAGAGGTAAACAACTAAGTTATGGTTAGTTTATGTCCCCTTTTCCCATAGACCGTCACATATTGTATACTGTGTTTGACAAATTTCACTACGGAAATCCTCGCAAGGGAGTCGAACTCAGGACTGGTTTACTCATCCAACGCCTTAACCCTTTGACCACGGCTGCACAATGTGTATTCACTGAGTTGAGAATTAAAGATTCCAAGTCAATCCTGTATATGTGATGGTCTTTGGGAAAAGGGGACATGTACCAACCATAATTTACTTGTTTACCTCTCAAAATCTTGAAAAAACGTCTACGGAGGAGTGCATTTCTATGGAAAATGACCTCCTCCACAGACGTTTTTTAGTGATTAAATATTTTTCCTTCTTAGTGGGTATGGTTTTAATTATAATTGGGCTTCCGGTGGTAGCTCCATTTTGGCAGAGTTCGGAAGTCTACATCTTGAATGGACATATCTCACCAAAATTACCGGTGAACCAATATACGCAGAGAAGGTGAACAAAATTCGAGAAGTAATGAACAATGCTGATAAACCGGATGGTCTTTATCCTAATTACATCAATCCAAGGACTGGCAGCTGGGGTCAAAGTTAGTTTTTACATTCTATGTTAAGTCCTTTGTTGCTTGAAAATGTCGAGGCATCAACAAGGTCTAATCTAGAACCAGAGGGCAGCGTCCGGAAATAAGGGAAAAGGGCACTTACAGCTTCATAAAAGGGCATCACTACTTGATACGCCTGCTTTTGGAGTTTTTAAAGCAAAACGAATTTTCTAAAAAAAATTCACAAGAGAGGCAGTGTTCACCAACCTGACGCAGATTTCTTCTGGATTAGTCGCTGGTCAAATTTTGTTCGCATTTTAGTTCCACGGTCCAGTATAGCTGTTGTATTTCGCGGCAGTAGTTGAGCCGAAAACCTCTGATTGTAAACACCTAATCAAACAACGTCATTTTATTATGGTGGTAAAAAGGCCTCGAAATAACATTTTTGACAATTTGAATTATCTTTTTGTGCATTTTAATATTGCGGCCTAGCAAAATTGTTGTACATTTTGCGGCGTTTAATTTAACGGTTTTCTTGCTTTGACCGCGAAAATGGGAAATATTGATGCTTTGGAATTTTCATGCAACATAGTAATCGTATAGTTCAGCGCTTAGAGTGACACGGTATTCGAATCAAGTTTTATCTTTCCTTCAATGACTGAACAAGAGAGACTGTGCAGCTTCAAAATTTTCTTTTATAAAGTATCCTTTATACCAATATTGCGGCTCATTTTTTATTTTTTGAAATTCAGGATTTTTACAATTTAACAATACAGTTACAGTTGTTGGGGATGGAAAAGTGCTATTTCAAAATGTAAACGAAACGGACATGATATCTGCCTGTCTTTTTAGAACATGTATCAATTGGTGCTCTTGGCGATAGTTTTTATGAATATTTGATCAAATCTTGGATAATGAGTGGAAAAACGGATAATATGGCCAGAAAGATGTATGATGACGCAATGAGGGTAAGTGTGGATGTAGAATTAATTATTCGCTAATCACATGACCGGGTTACATATTTATTTTGTGAATGAATAAATCGAAAAAGATACCGTAAAAGATTAAAATTCGCGAGAAACTTTGGTTTTTCTCGGAGGCAATTCTAGGGTTTTCTAATAAGTAAGTACGCGCTTTTTTTATAAGCAACACAATTTTCTACGTGAGGCTCGTTGTTGCTTAATTTTTGACATTTTTCAAGCTCATTTGTTGCTTAACTGTATATTATTTACTTGCGAAATGTAAGGTGCGAAATATCTCGGGACAATTGATTAACATCACTCTTTATTCGTTTTCCCCTTTATCTGAAAACTTAGGCAGCTGAGTATAATAGTATAATATGAAATTTTAATACTTCTACTCTTATGCTTGTAAACAAATGTTGTGTTGTTTTAAAATAATGTCCATTTACGTTTTCGTCACTTGACAATATGAGGCTTGGCTGTTGCTTATAAGATGGTTAAATTTTTGTGAAAGTTCAGGCTGGCGTTGCTTATAAGTGTTGTTTATAAAAAATAAGCGTGTATACTTTCATGTAGGGACCAAGCAGAAATATACTGGTCCCAGTGGGCAAAATTGTGGAACAAAAACCATGTGGAGGAGTGTTTTCTTTTTAAAAAAGAAGGTTATGATATGAAGGTTGACATAGGGTTTTCATTAATTTTGCCCACGTGATGAATATAAAAAGCGCTAGCGAATGTTTCAGTTATCCGAATTGTTTTATATATCCGAATTACTTTCTAACAGTTATTTTTTGGAAAGACCGAAAATAAATGTCCCACTTATGAAGTTTTTCTTATCGAGAGCCAGTTGTTTATCACCCAAACCATGTATTATACATAATTTCTATCTCGTACTTTTAGGCGATGGATAAACATCTGATACGTAAATCGAGAGGTGGTTTCACATATGCTGGTGTTTATAATTATGGATCTGTTGAATCCAAAATGGAACATTTGGTAAGTTTATTATTTATTGCTCAACTTTCATCTTGGTTTGGATTCTCACAACTTTCAGTTATTTTGCCACCTTTCTCGAGATTAATTTATGCGTGCCAGCCTCGCTTCCAATCCACTTAAGCTATGGCAACCGACTGTTAATCAAACTGATATAAAGACCAGATGATTGCAATATTAAATTTAGGAGTTCGTTTTTTAAACAGAGTTAGTCTTAAAACGAGGCGGGGCATAGTATATAATAATGATAATCTCAGAAAACGTATGTTCCTTGCGTAGAATCTTTGTGCGTAGGCCATATCCGTCCAAGCGATAAAAATGCTGTAATATTGGCTCTGGAAGAGAAAAGCAAATTTAGCAATTCTTGCACTAGTAGAAGAAAGTTTCCTTAAGGTGCGGAAAATTAAGGCCACATTTACATAATTAATCTTTCATTATTTGCAAGTTCATTTCGTTAAACAATTAAAATGAGAAAATTAGACAAAATTTGCAGTACGGTGAATTCAAGCATTTTGTTTCTTTCTTTAAAGGCGTGCTTTTCTGGTGGTATGTTTGCATTGGGTGTCGAGGGTGCTCCTGCAGATTTGAAATCCAGGTATATGGAATTAGGTAAAGAGCTTGCTCGCACTTGTAGGGAATCATACAGAGTCTCAGGTAAACATATTGTCTTTTTTGTATGGTATCTACTATAAACCTTTATGCAATTTCAACTGACTGCAGTGAATTTTCTTATATTGATTTTTATTCTTGTTACTATAATTACCTTGTAGCTTTTCGACGTAAGTGGCGGTCTATGGAAAAAGGGGACATAAAGCTAACCATAGTTTACTTGTTTACGTCTCAATATCTTGAAAAACGTCTACGGAGGAGGTCATTTCTATTTAAGCGATACGCAAATTGCGTGTGCGTGTGAAATGCACTCCTCCGCAGGCGTTTTTAGTAATTTTGCCAGCTGGTCGAATTTGATATTGGTAAATATGACCAAGTCCCCTTTTCCCATAAACCGTCACATATGCCTTAAGGAGTGGTTCACAGTTACTAAATAAACGGTTAAAAAATGTGAATTGTTTGAAAACGTATTCGGCTTGGACTTGATTAAACGCTTAGAATAAGCCTATTTTTGAATATTTTCGTGAGTTTTCGCCTTTCTTACGTCTTCTAGCAACTGGTATCGGACCGGAGTCGTTCCGATTTGAAGGACCACATGAAGCTAAAGCGTTGCGGCAAAATGAAAAATACTATATATTACGACCTGAAGTGGTGGAGACATACTTTGTATTGTGGAGAGTCACACATGACCAAAAATACAGAGACTGGGCGTGGGACGCTGCCCAGGTAAGTTCTTCGTACTACCTTGTTCTTTCTTTGTAAACAACTAACACAAATTTTTTTTCATCTTAATCCCCCTTCTCACTGCTGTCGAGCCACTAGCTAGGAGAGCGGGAATCTTTTTATCGTTTCTAGCCCTGAACTCCCTCTACAACGACTCTGTGATTAACGTCACTTCAGTCATTATCATTTAGATTATACAAAATTAGGTTGACATCGGTACTACCAGAGATGCGGCACACGACCTAGCTTTAACTCCTTGCGATTGTCAAATTGGTGATCTAGCTGTTGCAAAAAAATAGTTTTTGAAACATTTTCTAGGGACCTATTTATAATTATTTACAAACATATTTAGAAAAAAGAAAAAGGAAAATTTTCCATATTTTCAGAGTCCTTTTTTGTTTTGCCTGAAAATCCATAGTGCGAGTTTAATTTGTCTCAATTGTATTGCTTTTTAGGCCATCGAGAAATATTGTCATTCTGGAGACGGCTATAGTGGTATCAGAGACGTGTATCAAGTACCACCAAGTCACGATGACGTGCAACAAAGTTTTTTCTTAGCAGAGACACTCAAATATCTATACTTAATCTTTTCTAACGATGACCTGGTAAGACTTGATGAATGGGTCTTTAACACTGAAGCTCACCCCTTGCCTGTCAAAGAAAAATTAAGGTAGCACCTAAAACACTTTCCATGTTTTTAGGAATTTTGATGTTTATAATTTTTATAGTCATGATTATAGTGAAATCCAAAAAATATGTATCATTCATCTATGTTTATCAAAAGAGTTCATTTTTATAGGAATAACCCTCCATATTATATATTTCGTTCCTTGTTCTGTTTTCGCATATTTTTTTATATCATGCAACGCTTTGCCACTTCCCACGTCTATTTTGCCTGATTTTAAGATCCAGATCTCGCGTAAGCGTTCCGGTTAAAAGGTCGCACCTGAGTGTCAGGTATGGTATGAGGAAGAGAGACAACTCAGGGGGCAAAATCGTGAAAAACACTCCTCCACATCTTGAAGAGGAATTCCTACTAGCGTCTTCCCGCTCATTTTATTTACACCAGACATATAAATTCATATTTCAATTTCTTTATATCAATAGACAACGTTATATTATTAAGTTATGCTGCTACTCATATTTATTTCTGTGGTTTTCTTTCCAATATTTCTAGATAGTGTTCATCAATATATCGATATGTCTTGGTTTTTGCAGCATGACTTAGATAAAGAAAGAAAAGTGCGAGGTTTCCTAGCTATATGTCGTAACAAATTAGTTCTTTATTTGAAACAAAATCGATGGATGAATGTATGAATCATTAGGGTCACTGGTCAAACTCTCTATATGTAGCTCATTCGAACTCTGTAGCAGGGTCAGTGGTCAAGCTGTCTATATGTATCTCATTCGAACTCTGTAGCAGGGTCAGTGGTCAAACTGTCTATATGTAGCTCATTCGAACTCTGTAGCAAGGTCAGCGGTTAAACTTTCTGTAAGTAGCTTAGTCAAAACTATTTATAGCTATAGGAGGCTTTCTTTTTTCAATTGCACGTGTCACATAAGGCGGACAAACTGTTGCCAATGGAGCGGAATGATTGGATGATACTTTTATCACAAGGGAAGATACACGGGGATTTTAAATTTTCCGCTATTTTGTTTTCGCTAAAATACTGTACCCATTCTTAGATCACCCATGTTAGTGTAGGCCATGGATATTTAACCTTCCAGTTGCCCTCAGTTCGACTCGGCTACTTTATTTTTACTCAGCACAAACTAATTAGGATACAATATGCACATTCAATTTACTTCTTTTATTTTTTCACTAAAGTATCAAAAATAGTAATACATAAAGTTTTAATTACGAACAATATTTGTAGATGGTTGTTTTTAGAATTGCTAATAAAATTTTGAATGTCACTGTTCAAGCATTTTGTATTCAAAGGTTACAAGCCGACTGAAAATCAGGGAAAAGCCAGGAATTATTAGGGAAAAAACATTGAAAAAGCTGTACAATGGAGATGGCTTTTTAGCCGTTCTAGAAAGTTTTATAAAGAAAAGATTTTCGTCACTTAGCTCAAGTCGTAGTTTTAACTTCGATATCAACCTGCTAATAAATAATTGTAAATGTTCAAGGCTATTACTGAGTCTAGGTTAGCTCAGTAGCCAGGAAAAAAATCAGGGAAACCCAGCACAACATTCTGGCAGAAACCTTGATCATCATGAGATTTTGGCCTGCAAACCTATATTCAACGTTTCTATAATTTACTATCATTGCAGATTGATTGACCCTCTAACTACATCTGTGCCGGGAATTTTCAACATTTTGGGAATTTTTGTAGATTTTTGGAGTCTATTTCTTGACCGAGGACCGCTCCCTGGTGCATGGGTTGCGTCCAAGCCACGATTCCTGACCGTAAAAAAATTTAAAATTTCCTGACAAATATTGTTGTCACCGGCACTTAAGTGGCTATAAAATAAGGAAATTTGCACCACCACTCACAGGGGCGGATTTAGGAAAAAAATAAACTGGTGTAAACTTCGAAGATAACAGAGTTTTTCGTAAATAGTGTCTAATATCTGTTCTGAGTGCTTCTGTTAGACTTGTTTTGCTACTAATAATACTAGTTTCGTTTTCTATGAAATTTCTGACGCTACATGGCTGTCGGTGACGGCAACCAAATCAAAATACACCAGTTCGCATTACACCACTCAGTCTCGAACTTATTTTCCAGCTATGTACCATGTATCTTTACACTAGCAAAACGAGTGTAAAAACACCAACCGAGAGCCGAAGTAGAAGACACGGAGTGCCAAAACTAAATAAATATATAGTCGCGGGCGCCATTATTGATAAAATAACAAGAAGAACGTTACGCTTCGCTTGCGATACATAAATCCTTAAACAATCACGTGCAGGTTGCGCGGGTTAAACGCGCAGAATAAAACATACTTTCGCGCAACTTAGAATACTTGTTTTACGGTAGATGGTGGATGAAATAATGCTGAAAGAGATACACATTAAATATATCTTGTTGTTATTTATGTGGTGTAGCTACACCAAAACACCACTGCTACATCCGCCCCTGTCTCATCATAGCACAGTTGATTTAGGTTTTAACCCTGAAAAGAAAATTTAGGAAGCTGAAATTTGGTCCAGACCACTGATCTAATAAACTACTAACTTTTTGGATAGAGCAGCTAGAGTATTTTGAAGCCAAGTTTACTACATCAGTGGTCCAGACGTTCTGAGGACTTTCAGTCTACAGCGAAAAGATCCCCGTTGATGTTGCTATGGGAAGTGGCATTGTTGGGGGGTTTTCCCTTTTAAATTGAAATTTTGAATTTTCAAATTCGAAAAATCTGACTGATTCAGTAGAAAGAGTAAAATGGGGCCATTGCCCACAATTTGGACCACTTGATGCTGAATTATGAGCTTTCAAAGGACAAATGTTGCTTTTATGTTATTTTAAATACTAGGTTTATTGGTCAATTTCGGCCTTATTCGACTGAGCTGTCATGCTACTTTAAGCGTAGAAACTTTCGCGGATAAAACCCTATCGTGAATTTCACATACAAAAACAGAAAAAGAATGCAACATAGATTTTTTTTGTATGAAGTATATTCCTTTGTTTTAACTTTGACTATTACAGTAGACTCTCTATAATTCGAACGCTCAATGGGGAGAAAATCGTTGAGCTTTGGAGAGTTCAAGTTTGTAGAAAGTTTGAGTTATAGAATATTGACTGAACAAAAAACTAGTAAAACGCCGCGTATAAAGATAGCTGAGTTTAAGTGATTTGCGAAAGTTAATGTTCGCAAAACTTTTCCTTTAGCTCAATCGGGAAAGTACGTGGAATGCAAAAACTTCACGGATTTTCCAACTCGCGAAAGTTTCCGTCTGCGAAAATTTCTACGCCTAAAGTAAAGTACACTAATTTTTTTTATAAGCAAAGCTCTGTTAGAGGTTTAACATAGGTATGCTTAGTATCAAACAGCTATATCCCCGAAAAATATGCTCATCCATATGCTTAAATATTTAACACAATTAGATTATGCTTACATGTTTATATATAATGGGAACAGGATATGATTGATTTTGGAATAAAATTATTTAAGTCTTTTCTCTACTAAGCAAGGTAATTTTAGCTCCGATTCCCTTGGTAACATTTTGGTTTAGAATTTGTTAATGTTGGGACAATAAATTTGGTATTTTCAAAAACTCTCAGCTTTACATAGCCTGTACCAAACTCTATACCGGTAGAAACAACGTACCGCGGAAAAACAAATTTTCCGTACCGGTGCGCGGTTTCGTACAGGCTAAGCTTTACAGTCAAAGGCAGCATTATGCTCTAGCAATATGCTTAATTTTTCTCGAATTTTACCCTAATCATGCAGCTGTTATGCTTATAAAAATTTATTGTGTAGTCAGTCATTCAGTTTACACACTTTTTTATAAGAACAGGAAAATTTTCTAAGCTTGAAGAATATTCTTATTTTTCTAAACAAAAGGTCTATTTTCTTCAACATTAGATCTCACTGTGCAACCTCGTTCCCAGGGCCTCTTCATTTCGCTTTTTTATATCGCTCGGACGGAACGAGAGTCCGATATAAAAAAGTGAAGTGAAGAGGCCCTGGGAACGAGGTTGCTCACCGTGATATCCTTATAAAGGTTGTTCTTATAACAAAAGCGTGTTTGACATTTCCAATACCCTCAATTGGGGTTGGAGATGATTGCGAAATTGTCTCTCCCATTATTGGTTGGCCGGGCAAGCGTGAAACCTTCAGCAATCGAGTCAAATGTAGCGGAATCAGTGTCAAACTTTTCACTCGTAAGCAAATGGTACGCCTAGGTGCGGATTTAGAAGTACTGCAAAATTACAGGAGGAGTGTAAAAGATAAAAGTTAAAAATTAAAGCAATAGATAATGACATTTCAATTAACTTTAGCCCTCCTCCTGTAATTTACAGTACTTCTAAATCCACGTTTGTACATTTTTGAAAAAAAGGTTCTCGAAAGTTCCGGCTTTGGGTCGGGCGGTCTAGAATTTTGGAATCCAAATCAGTTTTTAACGAACTACTGTGAAAGACTAGGGTTTTCCTGAACCTTACAAAGGCAAAAGAATTCAAAGACCCGTTAGCTCTTTTTTTATCAATAGCTCTCTAGGCTGAGCGTCGCAATTTTTGTTTGATTTGATTTGGGACGTCACAATTGAAACCTTAGATGACGTCAAATTAAAAACTGACGTTAAATACAAAACAACGGTTAGAAAAGCAACACTCAAATTCTGATCATTGAACAGGATAGACGTGTCTCGTTCGCTCTTAGAGTGAATTTGTGTTGATTGTGAATACGCGATATACGCTAAAACTTTCAAATACTTCGAAAATACAGTAATATGTCTCTCTTATCTATCATTGCTAAAACAAGTAAGGCATTTACATATTCATTATATTCATTTTTACCTCTAATACTGTTACAGAAGAATTCTAAGATTTTTCACAATAATTTTTTCATAGATTCGTCATCTTTGCAGTCTCCTTCAGATGATATCAACCAATTCGAAAGAATTTGTGATTTGTTGAGTCGCAAAAACTTTTCACTTAGTGAGACCATCTCCACGATGGATTTCAGTGAGCTTGAGAAGATGAAGCCAAAGTCAGCACTTGCTATCAGACACAAACCCACTCATGTTGATGTCTTGTTTGGCAATGTTGATAAAGATCTTGCTTCATTCCTCAATAAAACCAAATCTAAATCAATGGTTGACTTGTCTGCTGGTGATTTTGCTACCGAAGTTCTTCCAAGATCAAAATCAATGACATCATTGGTTTTTCTTGACAGCTGGGAGGAATCTTTCATCACTGGCAATGTTTATGAGGATTCATTCGTCATTGACAATGCCAATGATGACATTCAATCCTTTCCAGCGCTTCGACTGTCAAAATCTTGTGACAATCTGCTCAAATTGTCTGTTCCAAAAGATGGTAAGTCTTTTTAATAATGAATTTAAAATTATTTATATTGAGCAAAGTTGACTGTATATAACGTATCTGTTTTCAATATTTTTTCAGATGTGTCATTCAATGGATGTGATGAGAAAGATGAGGCTGAATGGTTTGGGTATCTTTCAAGGATGATGGGTCGAAAGAATCTTCATCCTGAATCGGATACTGTATCTTGCCTGGAATTCGAAGAATTGGTTTGCAGACGACCAAAAGCTGCACTCGACAAACGACCACGACATGGAGAAAACATCATTGGCAATGATGATCGACCACTCGTTGTTGACACTGTTAATGATTGTTCTCAATTTCCTCTAGGACTTCACCTGTCAAAATCTTGTGGCAATCTTCTCCAATTACCTGTCCAAGAAGATGGTAAGTCTTCAAACAATTTGAGTAACTATCAATGTCTATTTGAAAATCAAATTTAGTTTTTGAAACCATTTCTTTGTTTATTCATCATCATCAATCTCACAAATTTCTTTTATTGCAGATGTTTTCTTCAATGGTTGTGACG
The DNA here is from genome assembly GCA_032270445.1 of Darlingtonia californica. Taxonomy (NCBI): domain Eukaryota; kingdom Viridiplantae; phylum Streptophyta; class Magnoliopsida; order Ericales; family Sarraceniaceae; genus Darlingtonia; species Darlingtonia californica. Next base: position 13,527 of record JAUBWS010049667.1, read on the forward strand.
AAAAAGACGAAGCTGAATGGTTTGGATATCTGTCAAGGTTGATGGCTCGAAAGAATCTTCATCCTGATACGGATACTGTATCTTGCATGGGATTCGAAGAGTTGGTTTACAGAAGACCAAAAGCTGCACTCGACAAACGATCACGACATGAAGAAAACAACACAACCAAGGAGGATATTGAAGACGTTGATATTGAGGAGGAAAGCATCGATGTTGTACAAATTGCAGAATCATCAGTCAAGACCAGGTTTGTAGGCAAAATGAAGAAATTGAAGCGACGACTTCAAAAATTCTTCTGCTGTAAGTAAATCTGTTGTTTTTCTTCATATCTTATGTAAGTTTTTTAGTAATGTCCCTAAAAATAAGAATTATAAATCATAACACTTTGAAAACAAAAGATTATCAACTTCTACATTTCTTGATTCAATAAAACTCAAGCTATATTTTTATAAATTTTTGTTGTCGATTTTCCCCTTCGTCATTTTTTATTTTTAAACCTTGTTTTGATTTTTGACGCTACCATTTTCTCCTTGACAACGAAACCGTTGCGTTGTCACGGCTAATTTCGAACGCAAAATCGAACGCCAACAATAATCAAAAAATGCTTTTTTGTTCCTAACCTCCTTGGGTATTAATGGCCTTAGCCGCCTTTCAAACCTGAATTTGAGTTTTATGATTATTGAATAAGGGCTAATCACTCTGAATAAGTCTTGTACACGAAAATTAGCAAGAGCAATTTTAAAAATAGAAGTTTTACTTCAAAAAATACTGGTGGGCTTTGTTTTGATTCAGAACATCAGTTACCTCGTTTTCATGTCGCGAGAACTCCCCCGTACGTGATTTTCGGAATTCGGAAAATAGCCTATTCTCCCGCGCCCGTGTGCTCCAGCGCGCTCTCACAATTTTTAATTCTAACCCTTGTGGTCCGCACCATTTTTCCAAAATGCTAAAAATTGACAAAGAATTTCACAACACTTTTCGTAATTTCAAGTTGAATTTCTCGACGATGGATTAACCAAATCTAGTAAACTTTGGTATTAAAAGAAAGCTCTTTCTGTCTACTTTCAGAAAAATAGGGTGTTAATTAAGGCAATTTTCACTCATTTAGGAGTTATGGACACTTGAAGACACAGCGGTATTTTGGGTACCTTGTCCCGTTTATATGCGGGACCCGCACTTTAAGGGTTAAAAACTTCTTCTTCTTCCCAATTGTTTTTTCCTATTTCTGAGCGTAGGAAAGAAAGATAAGGAAAATAACGTTTGGTATAATTTGCAGCTTTTTTCACTTTCACTTTCTCAATTTTGGAAAGTGAAAATGGAAATCACGGCGGAGAGCTTTTCTGCTTTTGCTCCGTAAGATATATTAAGCATCATCACATTAATATCAAGAAAGTGGTAAAGAGGCCCTGGGAACGAGGTTGACTCCTTTGCTGCTGCTTTTTATGTTCTCAAAAATGTCGAGAATCGAACAACTTCGAGAATGGAAACAAATTTCCTTAATATAAGTTATCTTCTCTGACTCTGGTCTTCGGCTGTGGTGAAACCCCAGCTTTATTTACTACTGCACTTTTTAAGTCTGCTTGTTTATAACAAATATTTTTAAAGTTAGCATCATCATTTAAAATTGTTCTGTGAGTGAGACCATGGCTTCAAATTATCAACGAACACAAACAAAGATCGTGACTTTAAGTGCGGTTTTTGTCTGTGGACATGGATACTTTGAAGTAGATAATGGTTGCCAATCTTATGGAAGTGTGGTACTGAACCCTGGGACGTGTTGCTGACCAGGGTACCCTTTTTCAATGCATCCAGGCCCTATTCAGGGTCGCGAAATTCGCAAAAATGAGCCCCATATAGGTTTTTTCTCTGAAAAGTCCCGTGCAGGGTATTTTTAAGATTATAAGTTCCTCTCCTAGGTTATATCTTTTCACTTTCAACATTCCCTGACAGGGTCTATCTTAAAATATCTGGCAGCAGAACCCCCCTGGCGCTAAGGCCAGTACCCCCGGACCACTATTTCCTGTTTTGTTTTTCAACTGCAAGGATATATTATAACTTACCGAAGTATCATTTGTATCATTTAATATAAGAAAACTTATCGTTAGTCTTTTTAGAAATGGTCGCAAGCGCGCAAGCACAATAGACTAGTTCACATAGTTCAATGGCAATTTCTACTCGCCAAAGTTATCAATAGTAGAGTCTCATAAACTTTTTTGGTTAAGCAAGACAAATATGTCTCTACACAGCGCCAAATTCTACCAAAATATGGTAATATACGGAACCCGTATTCGCACGTTGTGCTTGGTATTAAGTTGGCCATAAAACTTGAAAAATACGTTAATTTGAAGTAGTTATGTTTGTTTCTTGCTATTTTTGATGGTTGGTTTGTTTGGTTTATTTGCTTTTTTTCAAGAAATTTTTTGATATGTTGATTTCGAAGTATTCACAAACCTAAACAAAGATTGTGGCTTTAAGCGTGGTTTTTGTCTGTAAACGTGGATACTTTGAAGTAGAGTTTTGTTCCCATAGAATTCTTGGCTGCTTTGTTAAACACACAAGCCGCATTACATCACAATCGCAAAAAGTAGAATCTAAGAAGCTAGCTCAAGAGAAGAATTCGAGGTAAAGTAAAATTTTGCGGAATTTTCGACCAGTTAAGTTAAAAATCAACGAATTTCGCAGATTTTGTATTTCCATGATTCTCTAATTTTGACATTGTTTGCGGCTTATTTGTATACATAGGAACAATAAAAAAATCAATATTAAAATAGAATTTAATGGATTTAGAAATAATTCACGGAATTTGATTTTGCAATTTAGAAAAACCGTGAAAATAGATTCTACGAAAATTCCTTTCCTTAACTCTTTCTGCATGTGCTGGTAATTTTCAAGATTTTGTAAATCTTTGGAGATAATCTATTTCTTGACCACTCCTTGGTGCGTGGGTCGCGGAGCTCCAATGTCTCTGCTCTGGCTCCAGGACTGTAAAGGTTTTTAGAAACCCATGTTGAGATAACTTAGATAACTCAACATTGGCAGTCAAAGGATTAAGGTAAACTGAAGCTCAATTGCATTGAAGAACAAATTGATGCAATCAGCACTTCACCTTCACCATAGCATAGTCAATATAAAAAATCCCGGTTGAGAAGCCTATTGTTCGAACTTTATTGTCAAATTTTTCTCTGAATTTAACAATAGACGTGTTTTGTTTTACTCACTTTTTGATCACGTTATCAACATATTTGCCTTTGCGATTTGTCAATTTTTAACACATGTGATCAAAAAGTGAGCAAAACAAACCAACCAATTTTTTGACCTCAAGCTTATAATGTTGACAATAGATTGAAACAATAGGCTTCTCAACCGGGATTTTTTATAATGACTATGCCTTTACATAACACTACACGTTGCTTTAAAAAAAATTAATTTAAGTTAGTTATGGGACATTAGTTGGGTATCGCGGAAAAAATGGTGATGTTGTCAGAGATGTAAAAAGAAGATATTGGAAAAGATTACCAAAATATCATTATGGCCTACCATACATATAGCAATGTTACTTTTGATGATGCTCTAGATTATTAGATTAACCTTTTCCTATGATACTGACTGATATAGAAAATGAAATATCAGAAGCAGCAATCGAGACCATCTTTTTTTTACAACACCTCATGTCTTATGCTTCAGTGGAAATTCATGGTGGCTCTGTAACATTGTGAAATTTTACTGGGGTTTGAGTTAACCCTTTCTTGTCTGACGGGACTTGAAATTGAAAACTTTTTAATTTTGCCCATAAAAAGCAAAAACTTTGAGATTTTCTGTTGAAATTTTTTCATCATAAAACTAACGGCTTGAAAGATGTATCTTAAAAGTCACTTCAAGGGGATATCCTTGCATTTTTTTTTTTTAATTTCAATGTTTTGAAAAATAGTTTTATTCCATTTTTGAAACATTCACGCCGAGAGCGTCATTTTTGTATATAAAACATAGCGGGTTTCAAGAGATTTTCTTTTTTGGATAAGAAAGTGTTAAATTTAAAAAAGCCACTGACCTGAGGCAGGAAGGTTTCACTTTACAATTCACTGGGCGGAGCCTTGGTTCGTCTAAATTTTTTTTGATGAGTATCATTAAAGGAGTAAAACTGATTTATGGATGCTTCTGGTCATAGCGTATGGTACATAGACCGCGCTGTCAAAGTTTTGCATTTTGCGTTAACCTAGACTAATTAACTACTTTAAAGTCATAAACCCGCGAAATATCTGAAAGTGCCGATTTTACAAAATTTTCACAATTATTCGTCATTTTATTGCATTTCTTGTGCAAATATATTGAAAAAATCTGTGATCCACGGAAGTTAATTCCCGCGAAACATCTCAAAATCGGTCATCCGCGAAAGTTTGTTCCCGCGAAATACTGAAATTTCGCGGTTACGCTGATCCGCGAAAGTTTCTTCCAGCGAAAGTTTCTGACTTTAAAGTAATCTATTATTTTTCTCAAGTTACTAGATATAGTGGCGTAAGTGAAAAAGGCACAGCACTGTAACTAACTGTAATGGGCTGTAATTCACCGTAATTCACCGTAATTCACTGTAATGGGCTGTAATTTACCGTAATTCACTGTAATAAGCTGTAATACACCGTAATTCACTGTAGTGGGCTGTGATACACCTCGTGATACACCGTAAGTTACTGTAATGTGCTTTTTATGTTTTTTGTGTGTTTCATGTAGCTGCCACGTGAAGTGGTTGCCACTCGGAGTTTTTAAAAAATATAACCTTTTCCTTTCTCGCAGTTGCCGTACGGCGCTTATATCCGATTTACCCGTTTTAGATTATATGTCTCGTTTTCTCGGCTCTTTTGGGAGAGAGACTGACTAGTGAGTCTACGTTAACCTTCCGAATTTGGCCGACATCCTCGATAGCCCGCAACATCCTGTGTTTTGGCAAAAATTCCTTGATCCAAGCAGCTTGGTATTACAGTATACTCTCGTTAAGTGGGACACCCAAGGGA
>JAUBWS010049678.1:3119-15167 GCA_032270445.1 Darlingtonia californica
TTCACAACTTGCATGCTTTTAATGATTCACAACTTGCATGCTTTTAATGATTAAAGAGAAGAATAGGTTGACATATAATTTTGATATTTTCAAGGCTTTATATTTGATTAAATCAACTGATGTATCGGACAGGTTGCCTTCAGACAAATGCTTAACACATTAGACATTAAATATTCTTAATGTTCCTACCTAGTGACGAGATTTCAGTACAACAAAATCTGATGACAGTTACAGGACTGTCTAGTATCATATGACTTTGAGCTAGGATAATGAAATATAGCTATGTTTCGTAGCTAGCGAATAAATTTCATTTTATCAAATTTTGATCAGTTACATACAAGACGCCTGCATATTATATGACATTAAGCTAGGATAATGAAATAGACCCAGGTTTCGTAGCTAACAAAAATTTCATTACATCAATTTTTGATCAGTTACATACAAGACTGCCTACATATCATATGACATTAAGCTAGGATAATGAAATAGACCCAGGTTCGTAGCTAACAAAAATTTAATTACATCAAATTTTGATCAGTTACATATAAGACTGTCTAGAAGTATCATAAGCTAGGATAATGTTAGATGACGCGTGAGTAGTTTGTTTATCTGATTTCTAATATCGCTATCGTTTTGGTTGGTAATGATAGGTTGGTTTTGGTACAATAATTGTTGTCATTTTTTCACTTCTAATGGGTTCCGGTAATCCCATTTTGTGATGGGTCGATTGTTTGTTAGACGTACAGTAACGACCTCAAAACAATATGCTCTACAGCTGATTTTTAAACGCTGCAAACCTAAACTCGTTTACCCATAATCGTTTAAGCCAGTGAGCAAAATGTTGTGAATATATTCTTTTAACCGTGGTACTAGATCTAATGTACATTCAGTGATATCCCTGGTACCTTTAAAATATCATATAATTATATGTATAATGTCATATAAATTCAATATTCAATCTTCAAAAAAAGATTGCACGACAAAATCACATCTACAATTTTCATTCACTCTGCAAATACTTGGTAAAATATACATAAAAATTTCAGATGCTTATTCAATGGAAATTCAGGCATAGTTAATTAATTTCATGCGATTGCACGGTCCAGTTTAAAAGGTTAAATCATCAACTAAAACAAATTACAGTTCCAATCCGCAGGGGTTAAGGTCAATAAATTGGGATCCACAGAAGGCATCAGTTGATAAATGAACAGAAATTCGTAACTTTTTTCTTTTTCTTAATTTATTATTTCCAACTTAGAGGGGAAGCTCCTTTCAAGTCATAGCATACCCAATTTTGATATCAAAGGCTTAGTTTGAAAGTTTGGGTTCCTCGCTACATGATAAACGGCATTGGCCCAAATTTTCTAAAGCGCCACTGCAAGAAATACTCAGAACTATTAAAAATGCATTTAAAAAAATATTAGAGAAAATACCAATACTCTACAAAACCCACATCAAAGTAAATTTTGCTACTTTCGAAATCATACAACAGCTAAAAGCTTAGTCAGAGAATGCAGCTGCCAGGCGTGATTTCACACAGAGAGAAAAACCATTGTTGATCATTTCTACCGACGCAACTCAATCCATAACTTGTATATAACAAGTATCAAATCAGTTCTTTCACGTATTATAAAGCAACGAACTTGCGAAGGTAGGTGGGATGTATTATTGTTGAAAAAAAAAAAAAATTAGCAATAGCAATGCTGTATGATTTCTGATTTTCTTTTTTCATTCACTTCACAAGCATTCACACGGGTGTGTGCCACGAGTAAGGGTGAGACTTGACCCTTTTAATCAAAAGGAATAAGGTAAAAACGTTGCTTCGCCTTGAGCCGGTAGGGTGACTAAAATCCAGGCAATCAAAACAATAATGTCAATAAAATCGGGGACAGCATTTGTAAATTACAACATTTATGAAGCGTAGGGAATGACGGGGATATAAATATTTCAGAAACATGGTATCTTTTATTTTTGAAAAATGTTTTGACACCTTGTTTTTAACTTTTATGATTCATAATAAACATTTTGACGAATTAATCGATGTGATATTTGAGTTTCTTTTCTTATAGATTTTGAAATCGACCCCTGTTCACTGATAGGGTCCTATATGGTGTCTGTTTCAATATTAGATGAAAGATACTTGAAAAAATGACAAAATATTGACTTTTGGACTCCAAGTTTGATGGTTTTTGTCTAGCGGATTATAATATCATTGTTTTTCCAATAAACAACAAAACTCGATATAGAGGGTATATTATCCTTCTTGGTGGAAAAATAAAAATAAAAATAGCGACCCCTGTGTGAGTTATTAGAGCTACATTGACATCTGTAAGAAGATTATTTGAACAATTTTTTTGGTAAGAAGCTTTTTTTGGGATGAAATGATATTAATACCATCACCTCGTTGATTTATTGCTTGAGATTTTTCTTATTTTTAATTACGTTATTACGTCTGTGGGCGAGTAAGAAAACGTCAGCAACGATCTTGTAAACACCTTGATGTATCGGCTTGTTTGAAAATGGAAATTAAAAATGATTTGAGCTTCAAACTGTATGGGTGTGTGCGTTTGTTTTTCATACAGTTCTCTCTCTGATTACCAGATACTACGGAAGCCGAGAAGGGTCAACCCAAAATATTTTTTAGAAAACCCGAAATCTTTTTAAACAAACCCAAAATCTTTTAAAAAAAACCCAAAATCTTTTTTATTCAAAACCCGAAATCTTTATGAAAAACCTGAAATCTTTTTAAAAAAAACCTGAAATCTTTTTTAAAAAAACCCAAAATCTTTTTAAAAAAAACCCGAAATCTCTTCTAAAAAAACATGAAATCTTTTTAAAAAAACCCAGAATATTTTTTATACAGAATCCGATATCTTTTTGAAAAAACCGAAATTTTTTAAAAACTACCTGGAATCCCTTTTTTAAAGGTTCCGCTCGCTTCTTTAATGACAATATCAGCTTCTATTACTCGCCTTAAAGCAACTTGGGATACATTTTTCGACCTCTTTTTCAATTGATACTGTTTTAGACGTCTTTTAAGAGTTCTGACACTCATTTCGATATTGTGGTATTTTCTTAAGAATACCACTATTGCATTATAAGGATAGTGTTTGTTGAAATAGTGCTCGATCATTTCCCTTTCTTCTGTAAGATTTGGGACTATTAAATCACATTCGGAATTTTTTTTCATTCCACAATTTGAGCAAAAAACGCATAATCATCAATGCCAGAACCAAAATTTGTGCAGTAGATCATCTTACTGTTTCTATTCTTTCCCAAAAATAATTATGAACCAAGTTAAGTGGCTCTCCTCTACAGTTTTGAATTTCAATATTGATTGCTTTGACATTTCGAAAGAAATTTACCATTTTAGACTTTTTTTAAATTTGGGTTTTTTAAAGAAAGATTTTGGGTTCGTTTCAAAAGTTTTTGGGTTCGTTTAAAAAGATTTTGGGTTCGTTTTAAAAGATTTTGGGTTCATTTTAAAAGATTTTGGGTTCGTTTTAAAAGATTTTGGGTTCGTTTTAAAAGGTTTTTTTAAAAAGATTTCGGGTTTTTTTAAAAAGATTTCAGGTTTTTTTAAAAAAGATTTCAGGTTTTTTTAAAAAAGATTTCGGGTTTTTCATAAAGATTTCGGGTTTTGAATAAAAAAGATTTTGGGTTTTTTTAAAAAAGATTTCAGGTTTTTTTAGAAAAGATTTTAGGTTTTTAAAAAAGATTTTAGGTTTTTAAAAAAGATTTTGGGTTTTTAAAAAAGATTTCGGGTTTTCAAAAAAGATTTTGGGTTGACCCTTCTCGGCTTCCGTAAGATACCTTCCGTACAATAATTTTATTATGAAAATTCACCTTTTGGAGAGAAAAATACTAGTATTGCGTTGGTTAAATATAATCTGTTCGCTAACTAGGGGTGACCGCTAAATTAGAGAGACGACTGTATTTCAATACATGAGGGTTTTTTTATAAGAACACTCAATTTCTTTTAGTCTTCAAATTTTCTTGACTATTCCGAGAAGCCTAAAATTCGACTAAATACACGATTCCCGAATGAGGTTTCAACACAGCCGCGCCCTTTGTTGAGACGTTTTCCACGAAGACACGGTCTCGAAGGGTGTGGAATTCGATTGAGTGCCTTTGAAGAAACACAGACACTATGTGTAGTTTTAGTTGTTGATTGTTCTCATAACAAACTGTATGAAAACAAGGCGGCACTGTATGAAAAATTGATTAGGAATAGTCTAACTGTAATAATCGTTTAAACTTATACTGAAATGAACTAACACAAATTTATACTGTGGAAAGTATCGAATAGTCCACGCTGATTGGTTAACAATGCAAAACAGAACAAAGTGATTGGCTCTTCTCCCTATTATTCTTTTTTTTACTGCGCATGCATTTTGTTGTTCTAAGTTTTAAACGAACGCCGATAGGCAAGGTATTTTATAGATGAAAGCCCGAAACGGTTTATCGGGTAGAACAAATTTTAGGGTACACGAGAGAACACGAGCCGCATGCATCAATGGAAAGAAACAACAGCTAGATTTTCACTTAATCGTTTTTTTTTTCGTTGAGAAAATCAGTCATGAAATATCAATTTTTCATAGAATCATAAATTAGTAATAACATGTTTTTCAAAGATCACGACGCATTTAAATTAGTATTTTTTTCTACTTATTTTTCTTATGGGGAAAAAGCATATATTTAAAACAAGCTAAACTAGCTCCAGCAGGAAAGGTAACAAACAACGCATAACCGGTCGGTTAAGATATTTCCAATTTAGCTTTACAGAAGAGTTTATACCACACGATGTTATTGAACTGGTAAAATACGTGACAAAGACATTCACCTCATTAGTGGAAATATAATTAGAAAAAATATGGTATAATTTAAGAGCATTAGTTAAACCATAACTTTGACAAATCCTAAACCTGAACTTCCTGAACTTACGTGTTGCGCACGTGCTGTTGGACCCCCTGGATTTTACAGAAGTCTTCAAAGACTCGTTGTAATTTTACGATAATCCAGGGGGTTTGTAAAACAAAAAAGATCTTTTAACTTCCAATTTTTGAAAAAATTAAATACCCCCTGAAATCATTAGATTTTAGTGCAAGTTTATTATAAATACAAAGAATTCACTAACGAAAAGTAAGGGAAAAGGTTCATTGACGTCTCCATTATACAAAACACAATTTGTGATGAGTGTATGTTTTAACTTAACCAAAGAAGAGAACCAGGTAAACGTTTTCATAAGAATATCCGAATTCGTGAAAAATTGGGAGCCATTCAAAAAGTATGTTCAGTCCAAGGAGGGAAAGGGAGTCGGACCAAAAACGAACAAGCATTGTTTTATGACGTCATTTCTATTGTTTCAAAGCGAACAAGAGGGAGGGAAATGTTCCTATCAGGTTCTAAACCTTTTTGACATTTCAACCCTTGCGTTCTCATCTGGATCGTTTTAATTATAAATGTAATAATCTTTTGTATTACATATATAAAACCAACGAGATATATCATTGGTTAAAGATTAAGTAAATTTTGACCAGTGCGCAACAAATGTTTATATTGTATACGATTGTGTTCTCAAATCAGCGATTTGCTGGGTTCGCAGTTCGAAAGTCTATTTATTCGCTTCAACTACCGAATGATTTGGGATATTTTACATATATTATAAGTTTGAAAAAGGTTGCTTATAATGTTGCTTCGCTAAACATTGAAAATAGTAACAAAACGCAATTACCTTGAAAACGACTCGCAAATAGACTAATTTGATTAATTTCTAAAAAATCTTTGCGCGCTTACGCGCACCATAATCTTACAAAAACTTGCGAATCATTATCAAACGTTAATTTTTTCAAACTCAGTATTATTACATTACCGGACAAACCCATGAATGAATGAATGAATGACCATGACCGAAAGATGATCAAAATTATTGGCCTAACTAGGTAGCCACTTATAATTTATACATTCCTATTTCAGTTTCGCAACTAAACACGAATCACTTACCGGAATTGCTGAGGATTGGAAGATGGCATCAATACAGCATGGCTGCCATCTTTAAAGAAAGGATTAACATAATCAGGTAGGTTTTGCCACATGTAACCCCAAAGTGAATAAGTACGTTGATGTAGCCTGAAATACAAGTTAAGAGAAATTATAACTTTAATCATGAACAACAGTTATCACTGTCGTGAAATTAACATAAAATCACAATCATAAACCGTCTATGCTCTAAAGCTAAATTTTAATTCGTCCTACGGACTCGTTAAGTTTAAATTTTACGCTGTCAGTATAGATTTATGCAATTTTTTGTTAATTGCACTACATTTCATGCGGTTGCTAGTTATAATCCCCTTAGACAGCTAATGTTTTTCAAGTCGATGTTCTGTTCTTTTTAAGGCATACCTAAGGCCCACAAGTTAGTTAAGCGCATTTGTGGTTTTTGTACTTGAAGTAGAATAAATGGGAGCATATTTTTTAGTACGAGTAGAAATGAAATGTGAGAAAAAGAGACCATTTCTCTTAATATTCAAACTAAACAAGTGCCTGAAGCTTCGTAAAAACAAAGAAAATAATTTTTACATAAGAATGCAGCTAGTTTGAGAGGGCTTTCGAGTAAAAATAAACCAAATTGATGTAAAACCACGAACGTCAATCTATTTAAGCTGTAGAACACGTAATACATTTCCCGTGTTTTCTTTATCATATAGAGGAGAACGTAAGAAGCAAAACAAGACCAAGGATCATACAGCTCATCTGTCAGATATAAAAAGATATCTCTGCCTGGACGCTGTTCACCGTTTAGTGTTTAAAAACTCACACAAAAAGAGAGAGATAGAGATAGGAACAGGAAGATGGTGAGCGCATCTAATATATTGCTCATATGTTTAATCGTAATCAGTTTGTTTTTAATGATGGTGTACGCTATTCTGCGATATCATGTCAAGAATGAATATATACGTCGACTGGAAGATTCAGGTGATCAGTATCTGACAAATAAAGACCTGGCGAAATGTTTAGAGGAGAGCCGAGAGCAAATGATGGTCTACTTTGAAAATAACAATGTGGTAGTAAAGAAACATCACAGAGACAGATTCGTTTAGAGTCATTATTTAAACCCTGGGGTTTCATGGCAGTGGCTTGTGTTCGATATGACCGTGGTCAGGGAACAGGCAAAATCACAGCATGTTACAAGCAGCAGTGACAATTGATTTTTAAAGATTCTGTCATTTTTAATGCGTTTTAACGGGACATTGTTTGATGGATATCTTGATAAACATACAAAATCACATTGGATTAATTTTAGTACGATAGACAACAAAATGAAACATACTTTAGTTCTTTACGTTCTTTCTCGCAATTTCCAAGAAAAGTACCAAACTGAAAATAAACAAAAATATTAATTGGCAATATCATTTACACGAGGAACTTATTGCAAGGGAAAGGATTAGTTTGTACGTAGGAATAGTTTTTGTCACCTTACGCATATATAATATTTAATTCAAGTTGAATATACTATTAGGAGAAAGTTTTCAATAGACTTGATTTCACGCATTGCAGAAATTAAAAATTGAGTGCGAAATATCTGACGTAAAATGAGCTTTTATGTCATTTTTTAGCATATTCATTTTTACTAATTTACAATTTTAACATATAATATAGGAGAACCTTCCCTTAGTGTCATATTTTGAACACTATTTGAATACGGGTTTTGTTGCGAAGCTATAACAATTATGCTTTTATCAAAATTATTGAAAATGTACAAAATATTGTAAGGCGAAAGCTCACGACATCCTTCTTCAAGTTTTTCACAATACCGAGTGAGAATTTGTTTTTTGTTTCTGTGATTTTTGACTCAAGAATAAAGAATTTTGTAACTTCGATCCGAATATTTTGCCTTAGATGAGAGAAAATTATTATCAAAAATGCAAGTTTATCATAACAAGGACTGTTTATGCGTGATTCACACAATGGATATTTCACAAAAAAATACAAAAGAAATAATTGGGTCGTTAAGAGAATTTCTTAGTCTATCATTTCTATGTTGTTGGTCAAATAAAAATGTTATGGAGTTTCTATGATATTGTTGTATTTGATTTTGATACATTGGTCGTATTTATACTGAGACGAACTAATCGTCTGAGACGAATAGTTCGTCTTGACGATTAGTTCGTCTAACAAAAGAAATGTCTTTTTTCGACGCATTTATAGCTACTGTTGAGTAAATTGATAATTAGGACGATTAGTTCGTCTCAGTATAAATACGGCTATCTATTATTGAACGATAGGTATTCTGTAAAGAAAAGCAGAGAACATCTTGCAGTATAGTATTCTTGTTTCATTTGCTTTGTTTTCACGCTATTTTGATCACACCTTTCATCAATACAGAATTTCTCTATATCTCTAATTATCACTAAGATAACAGATATTGCATAATAATATGAATTTGTTGATATCTTGAATATATATATGAAGTTAAATATGAAAATATTGTCAATGTTTATTAACATTTTTAAGGATACTCGATAACCGATTTAAATCGGCAAGGGTGGTCATTGCTTGTGAACAATTCTGGCATTTATTGGTTTTAAGCTACAATCTCTAGCTGGGTTAACAAATCGTATGCGTGCATACGTCGCGTACGCAAGTTCTTAAGATTTCCATGTAGCCGTACTTCTAAATTTCTTTATAAATAAATTCACATCTTAAATATTATTCGTCAATCTCTGAATTTCATATATAAAACAATACGTTCAAAGACATAATACAAGCGAAAACTAGCCAAGTTCAACGCTCTAGCCGGCTTTTGGTAGCGAAAATAGCCTAATACCGTCCATTCGTTTCAGAAGGCTTCTTCTAGGAAGGTAATCTCATTTTGATAACGTTGATATTTCTGTTACAAAATTAACCACTTACAAATGCCAGAAATTTTCAACATTAGGAATCTTTAGACATAGTCTATTTCTTGACCGGAGACCGTTCCCTGGTGCATGAGTTGCGGAGCTCTCAGGTCACTTATTCCGGTCCAGGACCGTAAAAAGTCATAGGTGTAAAAAATTCTTAAAATTTCATGACCAATATGTTTGCCATCGGTGGTTAAAGAGTTTCATCCTCATAAGAAGAATCCCCATGCTCAATAACACTTACAAAAATCGACCCTTAATAGACATTTTTGGAGGGCCTCTCAATTTTTCTATCCTAATACTTAATAACACTTACAAAAATCGACCCTTAAGAGAGATTTGTAGAGGGCCTCTCAAGTTTTCTTAAATCATAATCAAATGTAATGGAAATCACATTCTACATTCCAAGGATAAATAACTTTAAGTGTATTTGGCGTAAGTTTTGACATACTTGTTTTTTTCACTATTCTAATGAAGAAGCTTTGTTTCAAAAAAATACGAATTCCGAAGAAATTTTGTTTCAAAAGTTATGAATTCCACCAACATCAAATTTGAAGTTTATATAAAAACGTTAAAAAGAATTTAACAAATAACCTTTTTAGTATTTCTAACTCAGCAGAATGTTTGTTTCCTACAAAAACTATTGAAAACGAAAAAAGAAACGATAGATTTTTTTCATTATTTATTTTACTACTATTTTCTCGTTGGCCGGTTTGCGGCGACCTTAACAGTTCAAGAATAACTGAATAAGCTATCCAGGGAAAATATTATCGTAGATGTTTCCAGGAAGACAGGAATCCTCATTGAAAGAAAAGAAAAACTGAAAGGGCTTTCCTGAGTAAATAGTTGTAAAATGAATAATGAAAAAAATTATCGTTTCTTTTTTCAGGGTCCTTATTGATAACAGTTCATAAAGAACTGAATATGCTATCTGTTAAATGTTAATGTTAATTCCCAATAATATTGTAATCATTATTTTGTATAATATTATGTTTATTAGTTTCCCTAAAACGTTACAGGTAATTTTTAAGTCGAAGAATGGTTGTAATTTATCAAAAAATTGTGAATTTTTGGCACTTTTGATGGCGTCATACCATAATGGCGGCAATCGTATTTCACAAAATTGTAGATCTTATCCTAGGCAACACGTGTGCAAAGTTTCATGGCCTTTACCTTGTCTCGATCAGAATTTACAGAGGGAGTGGGGGGGGGGGGGGATGATGAATTTGCTACGAAATAATTTCCATTATTATTATGAAAACAATTTTCCGTTTTCAATAGTTTTTGTAAGAAACAAACTTAAAAAACATTCTGCAGTGTTAGAAATACTAAAAAGGTTGTTCTCTTGGGTAACCAACACGCTTGCAAAGAAAAGATTCATCTAAAAATGTTGGCCAATATTTCTTAACTTTTTTATAAATGTTGCCCAACAATTTAGGCCAACACCTCATGTGCACGGTTTTCTATACCCACCATTAATGGTCAACATGCTGTGACCTATGATTGCTAACCCTGGGTAGCCTATTCCGTTTTTCAATGAAGATCCTGCTTTATTAAAAAAAACACCTATGATCTTTTACCCTAGATAGCTCATTCAGTTCCTCTTGAAATGTTATCAATGAAGGTCTTGCTTTATTCGAAACACCTATGGTATTGTTATCAATGAGATTTCTACAATTCTGCAGACACCTAAAAGGAGCCTTGTGGAACTAACATTAAATGACTACTTTTCAAATAACGAGAGACTCGTGACGGTGTCGAACTCAGGACCCTAGAGTGAACTAGGCAAAGGCTCCACATCAACACTCTGGAAACAACTACAGGGAGTTAAATAACGTGAGTTAACACGAATCAACAGTGATTGGCAAGTTCTCAAGACCCGAGTCCTCATTACGACTCGGGATCCTTGAATTCTAAGACCACAACCTTAACCTCTCGAACAAAGATCTCTATTACCTGACATGAATATAAATGTTCGTGTACGTCCAAAAGAAAACGTTCGTTGAATTGAAATGCGGTGGGGAATTGTAAACTGATCTGCCAGACAGCTTCAATAAATTGTGTGAAAATTGGTGAAACTTCTTTAGGGTCACCAGTTAGCAAGCCGCAACTAGAAAAGACAAATAATTTACGTTCAGTATTACCAATTTGGGTAACCAACTGTATCAATAATGAAATAACTAGAAATTAAATTTCTAAGAAAGGAAGAATAAAAAACAAGTTAAAGTGCGATTTACATATTGCTAGATCTCTCACCCTCAGTAGAATAGGTTTCGGAGGAAAAATTTTTTGTTGTTAATTTAAATAGACTGTATAGCCTCATTCCTCAGTAGACAGAGGCTGTTTCAGCGACCTCACAAAATTTTGCAGCTTTGCGACGTCGCATAGACGCTCAAACGGCGCTCCATGTCGAGTCAACATTTAAAAATCAATTTTAAAAATAGATATCTTAGATTCAAGTTTGGTGATTAACAATGATCAAAGTACTGCTATCTCACGAGGTAATCCAGTAAATCGTCTGTTTTCGGGGTTTTAGTAAAACCTGGAATTTTGATTAAACCTTTCAAACAGATTAATCTACATAATGAATTTTATCATTTTGGAAATCGGTATATTGATGTGATAATAAAAGTATAAGTGATACTTTAAAACAATCACTCAATTTCGAGTTAACTGTTAACACAGCAGATAAGAAAATCGTTCAAATTGAGTTTTATATCATCGGTATTATCAGTATTATCGTACGAATTCAATACAATGTTGCATGAATTGAGCAATACAGACAGTGGGAGCAACATTGACGGTACTGACCCATAGCCAGGATGTACAAAGTTAAGTACTGAAATTCTTGACTTTTTCATCCTTATTTGTTCGTTTCCATACCCGTCCCGGAGATCGATATTGAACTATATGAATAGTGAGTGATAAAACGAGTCGCGTAAATCCCGCAATTATTGTTAGCAATAAAAGAAGTCGCATGAATTGAGAATTCAATGTTAAGTTGCAAATATTTAGAAATATTGAGTTATATAATTATGATAATTTACCGACATCCAGTATCACAAATTTAATTTTGAGTAATAATGAGAGTCGGATTAATTGAGCAATGTCTATCTAGTTTCATGAAAAGCAAGTTGCATGAATAGCA
>JAUBWS010049689.1:0-18526 GCA_032270445.1 Darlingtonia californica
CTTTGACTTTTTGTGTGTGTTTTTGATTTTGACAGTCCAAAGTTACTGTACCTTATCCGTAAAAAAGTCGGCATAACACCGTTTGAGCATTAGGCAAGCATTAGTCATTAGGCCACTCATACTTTACAAAATTAGATTATTGATACTTGCTTTGATTCAGCCACGTGTTTTGTGTGTATTTTACAGAATAAAAGCTAAGAATGGCTTCTAAACTATTCTGAAAGATTGACTCAATTGAAAATCTTCAAATTTGGACTAAAATTTCAAATTTGGCAATCATGTGAGATATTTGACAATTTGTTGATTTCTACAATTATTGTTTGTTTTACAGACTGGTCTGTAAAATACAAATTCATGTTACTCAAGATATCACGAATCAGAAGCGGTATTGCTTTGCAATTTTGACCAGTGATAGGTCTTGACAATTTAGACTCATGTGAAAAGTTTCAATTCCGTCTGGTTGTCTTGTAAATATTTTACAGACCGTGAAATACCAAAAGTGTCTCTTTTTGAATAAATGATGGTTCGTCTGACTTAAAACTTTTACCATGATCGTATATTGCCAAGATCTACCACTTGTAAAACTTTCAAGTCGACACCATTACTGGTTTCGTAGTTCTCAAATGTTTGGAATTGGTATTTTACAGACGGGTCTGTAAAATTACAGTCTTTAAAAAATCCCTGGTTTGAAAACTGTTATGTTATGTTATTGTGCAGTATAATCTTCTTTCAAACCAGGGATTTTGTATAGACTGTGGTAAAATACACACAATGTAAAAACCTCTGTTTATACACGTAAAATGTTTCACTTAAAAGAACACTATTATAAGAACAATAAAACGATATGAACAAAAAGCTACAGGGTGTCTCAAAATTTCTTATCCACAAACTTTCAATGCTTATTTTTCTGCAAACACTTGTTAGATTATTGCAGTTTTTATATCATAGGAAAGCACTTCTTCAGCATTTTCCAAAAATACAAAATTCCAAACAAAATATAGCAACCCTTTCAAAAGGTATTGAAGAAAAACTTTTTGCTTTTATATAATTATTTAAGAATATTTAAAAATATTTAATTTTCTGAATATTTGGAAAAGGCGCCAATCAATCAAAACACTTAATACACCTTTCTCCGAATTCGGTTTGCATATGCGCGCGCAGATTTTGTTATCGTTTTTGGTAGGTAAACAAATCGTTAAATTTAAAACATATTACACGTGTCATTTCATACGCTATCTTGACCAATTAACAAATAATCAGAAATAAGTGCTGGATCAATTTGCAATTATATCTAAATACTCCCAAAAGCATTTTTTTAAATTTAACGATTTGTTTACCTACCAAAAACGATAACTAAGTCTGCGTGCGCATATGTAAACTGAATTCGGAGAAAGGTGTATTGGGAAGTGTCCTAAAGGCGCCCAAGGCTACTTGTACGTGCTGTATTCATGAACATGACTTCCCTTTCTTCAAGAAAATGCTGACAAATACTAATGTTTGTGTGTTAAGGGCGCTCCTTTAAATACCTATTGGCACCACTTTCGCGCACTTGGTATTAGACCCACGTATTTAGTATCTGTTAACAGACTCTCAAGCATAACGTTAATAATCTCACGTTTTTTGTTTGAAAATACAATGGTTTGGTTTCATTTTTTAATCCTGATCCTAAAACGCGATCTTAAACGCAAGGAACGTGGTATAAGTGGAATCAGTGCTTAACAACAGTATACAACAAAAGAATCTTTTCCTTTTTTCAAAAAAGCTGCTATTCCGGTTGCGATTTACCATATATGGATAAAACTTAGACAATGCGAATTCCGAGAATAATTTAGAAAACAATAGAAATAATTAAGCAAACAATATTATTTAAGAAGTCAGGCTGACGCTAGCATTCTTAATAACAATGGAACACTCTATCTTATACCCGTATAATTCCTTTAATATTTGGCGCTGACAGAATCGCGTTCGGCGTTTCGATAAAAAGTCTAAAAATATGATCAAAGATGCTGGTCGAAGAGTCGATTTTAACCAATCTAGGAGTGATGAAATTTCAAGATTTTTCTGGCCCCTCCGGGCTCTTCGGGCGAGATACTGTATTGATAGTTTATCTCACAATTGTTCATCTACTGTCAGAGATTTCGAAAAAAAGCGTCTTTTTCACTCGAAAAACAAAGTGGGTGATAAAGGGATCGTAGTCTCGTTCCAAATGATGAAATCATTTCAAATTTTAAATTTAAAAAGTGCATGAAAATAGATGTGACATTTTTAATCCATGTCGTTGTATCCACCCATGCTATAAACCATGAATCGTCTGAAGTCAATTTCGTGATTTAGTCGCAACTTTTTTATTCGCAAAACCCAACCTCTTTTGCGCACTTTTTCTTGGAAAATTTCCGGTAAAAATGTTAGTCCTAGTCCACCCCTGATTGTAGTCAATCGTTCAAAGTGTATTTTGACAATTTTGAAGTGACATTTTTCTATTTTGGTCTGTAAAATAAACAGCTGTGACAGGTGCTATTATGTCATATTAAATTATGTCACGTCATAGTTTGCTTATACTAAGTGACTGTTAAAGTTTTGGAACTATAATTTAAAAATTGAAAATACCGAAAATAGGTCACTTTTTCATTGAACCAATAAGTGCATATTACATATATATTGTAATGAATCAACAGATCCTGCACAAATGTGACTTTCCAATTTCTACAAAGGTAACGGATCACTTTTTGATGACGTCATAACCCATGATGACGTCGTTTTATGATGAAAAGAGACAAAGAAAATTTATTGCACACTTGACAAATTCAAAAAAGTTGAGGTCCACCAGGGATACTAAAACCCTCATTAAATGCTCGAACCTTTATTCCCCAGTGGGAAAAATTAGTAAAAACCCTATGTGGAGGAGTGTTTTTCTTTTTAAACGGCTGCGAAAAGAACTAGAAGAAAAGCGTTATATACTTTAGCAATTTTGCCATATCTCTGAAAAACAGGTAGGCCAGCTCGTCTTCATTACGTCACTCTTACCCTTTTTGGCTTCCATACGATCTATTTCTTTATGATTTTTAAAAGAAAGTTGTAAAAAAGGTAGTGTGGTATATCCGGATTAACTTTAATTGTTGACAAAAATGATTGTGAAATAAAAAATTGTGACACTTATGATTGCGAAGCCGAAATATTTATTGTCGCAAAATTCACAAAAGAACAATTGAAAGTAGCATGTATCAGACCCGCCGATACGGTGGTCGGGAAAACAAATTTTGACTGGAAGTATTTCTTCCAGAAGAGGTCTGGTACAGGCTACATTAAAAGCCACTTTTGTGCAATTTTATCACAAAATTAGGGAATTTACGATGTAAATTTGAAATATTTCATGGCGGAAGATAAATATTATTCAACATGGAATTCGCAATTTTTTATTTCACATTATTTTCTTGTTTGCAATGGATGATGCCCGTAATTTGTATCTTTGAAGCAAGATTCTTAAAATAATAAGGGAATGAACGATGCATAAGTTTTTTTTCGCTAAAAGAGGCCTCTGCACTTCTATAAAAGTAAATTGAGCAACCACCGCACCTCCTGCGAGTTGTCAAAGTGAATTCGATGAAGCACCAGACCACATAGCGGGTGTACTTCTTGTAGAAGGTCTAGTACAGGCTAAGGGCTCTTCGTATTACAAATGGCTCCAAAACTTGAATTTGAAAAACGTTGTAAATTTAGAATGAATTGGTATTTGATTGAAGCAATAAGTCCTGAGACATTTAATATAAACGAAAATCTGTCGTAGATGTTGTTCTACAGATGAAAATTGGCACGTATTGAAGAATTTCTTCAAGATTTATTTTACTTTTGATTGAAAATATTTATTTTTCAAATCATTTTAATGGCTTCTAATAGGTCTATTAAAAACTAGATGAAACAAAACCGTGAATTTCTGAAAAGTAAATATTGTTTTTCATACTGGAACTTCATACAGGGGCGAACAGGTTTCCAATAGTTTATCTTGGTAACGAGTTTTTTACTGCTTGGGTGAAATAATGAAAGCCATAAAAACTTTTTTTCGCATCAAGAATCAAGATACAGGCCAGCCGACTTCAACCATGGATGACAGGTAAATGTATACAACTTTTTGTGTGCTTTAAAAGATTTGTTTTGGCCCATTTGTGTCCACAATTTCTCAACCCTTACAGCACGAATCACGTAGATCTACGTTTAAATTTGACCAAAATACGGCTATGTCTTTGACGGTTTTTAACTTCTGAATGCTTGAAAATCGGGTCAGTTCAACCATATTATAAATAGACCAAAGTTAGGTAGTTTCTCTCTTTCCTTTGTCCAGTTAAAAGTTTCCTTTGTCTATGTTAAAAAGATCACAAGAAAGGTCCTATTTCGCATTATTCGAGTTGTAACAAGCGTTTCTATAATGCATAATTTCGTAAACTTTGCAAGGGCATAAAAAGGAAGTCGTCATTCCATTGTCGAGATATACCCCTCAATAAACTAGCTTTTGGGCAGAGAATACCCTATTACCAAGTATAATACGACACTCGTGTCTATCGGCAGTTTTTGTGGTTTGAAATTTTCCATTAAAAGTACGATAAGTGTAGTTTCATCTACTTTCTGAAATTCACTTAAAGCCATGAGATAAATAACCTTTAGCATTACTATATTAATGACTTCACAAAATTCATTAAGTCCCTTTCCACACTTTGATCTGTAAAACTGACCTTATTTCAGGAACAGTTGTATATTTTTAACGACCTATGATTAACTTGTAACAAAAGCATATTGAAAAGAAACAATCACAAAAATTCAATTGTTGTCACTCCGTACATATCAACCTCCTAAATTAAATTCAGCCCACGTTCTTGAAAAAAACTGGAAGTAAACTTTCAGAAGATTATGCCAAATTTGACATTCGTCATAGATGATGCACATTGCGATATGAAGTAATTTAATGATGAAATCACATCTCTAAATGCCAAAACAAAAACACCGACAAAACAACGTACAACGTGGACAAACTTATCAATATTCAATTTTAATTACTTTCAATATGTTTAAAATAATTGGCTCAGACTGATCAGTCACTGGTAAATCTATGCAACCAACAATATGGCTCGAAGGTAACCTATTGATTATACTCATAATATCCCCAACATCATTATATCTTAGGTATAGCAACAGTATGTATTTAATTTTGATCGCAGTCAAAACAGAAAGTTAAATGATATACTCATCTTAGGCGAGTTCAAAAGGTAATGTTACATTTGCGAATCAATTACTCTCATCAAACCAATTTGATATATAGCTTAAAAGAAGCATTATACTTGGGGAATCTCAGAAACAGCTTGTGCCTAGCTTGAATAATTAATGAAAAACCTGTTAGTGACGTCACTTTTTCAACTGAAAGTTGTAGAAGTCTTGAACCAAAAAGTGTCTGGCCGGAATTTAAGGCATTTTTTGAAACAAATGTTAAAGTGGCTAAGCCTTGGTGACAATATCTCAGGCGAGTTACGGCCAGTCCAAAAGTTACCGTAACAAATTGAATTTTTGGACTATGGAATGTGCTAAACTGGTAAACATTGTAGATCAGTAAATTCATGGTATTTCTTCATACATTAAATCATAATTTCTAAAACATTCTGTTTTCTTTGTCCATAAGAGAAATTTGTCTAACATTTCGCTGCTTGATAAGTGCTTGAATGAAATAATAAGTTGAAGAAAGAATGATTATTGCGTACAGTAGGCGTTAAGTGATTATCGGAGAAAAATCACGCAAAATTTGGCTGGGTTGAAATTTTAGTTTGGAAAACTTCAGTCAACAGATTATTCAATGTCTACAGTATATTTTTTAGTAGAAAAAAAAATTGTTCTTCCACACAATGCCCATGTCATGCAGATGGCGGAAATTTGGATTCACAGATGCTGTATAGTAGCCAATAAAAAATAATAATTTTGATTTTAAAAAATCTTGTCAATTCTAGGTAGGTTATAATAAGAATTGAGGAAAGTACATAATCTGGGATTATACAAACATGATAAAATTCTACGTCGTAGGTTACAAAGCATTTGGAGAAAAATACAATAATCCGAGAAAATGAAATAGGGGTCAGTTTTCTCCATTGTTTCTCTTATGTTGTAATCAAAAGTTTTGTACTTTGAAAGTCGAACAGACACACGAGTGACATTCACGAAATCGACGTATCGAACTATCTTTTGAGTAACGAAGCTGAGATGAAAATAGATGAAATGAAAGTATTTAGTGCTGGAGGAGGGGGGGGGGGGGGGTAATGATCAAATACTGGACAAGCAACGAAATCAGATCCACGCGAAAAACATGATTTGAACTCGCTCATTCGCAGATTAGAACCATTCTCAAAATTTAATCCCACCAATGTAGCTTTTATATCAAAGCTTTATCTTTTCAAAGCAGTTTTAACTTTTTCTCAAAAATAATTATCTGATATTTTGCTGTTTCATAAGGAGCTTGGATGACATAAATAGTGGTCTAAAGAAGGGGAAACGGGCCTGGTAGGCCTTACTTTAGCTATATTTGTTACAAAAACTTTTGAAATTTCTATTTATAGAAATAGACACATGGGTAACTACTGCGTTCACGACATTGAAGTGGCGAACAATCGTTTGGGCGATGATGAGATGAAAACACAAAAACCACTATCTGTGGATCTACCACTCACACCATACGAAATGAAACTGTTAAAAACATCATGGGAAATTACAGAGAAGAAATGGAACGATATTTACGTTATAGCGTTTGAAAGGTAAGCATTGTATGTGTCAAGGTTCAAATTTTATTTTTAACATCCGTAGCAAAGTCATCAAAGCTTTAAGTGCCTTATGTGAAGTTTTGAAACATTATAAGCGACAAAGAAAATTTGGAAAATAAAGCTCTACACCGCTTTCGCTAGTCTATCAGATAAATCCGCTCCGGGCTTTTTGCCCTCCTCTTGGCCTCCTCCTCCGAGTATGTCAAAATCGTAAAATCCGTAACATGTGCAGTAGCTATTTCTACCATAACAATAGTATCACCACAACAACATGAAAAAGAGCCAATCACGTCGCTTTGTTACGCGCACTATTAACCAATCAGCGTGACTATTTTTAACAACCGAAGTTTAATGTTTATAGTTTCCAGGCTTCTAAATTACTTACCTTTGGACCTACCATAAGTACGAGTTTCAGTGGCCACACATGCCATACTTTAATTTTCTTCTTCCCAGATGGCTGACAACTTATCCAGAGA
Organism: Darlingtonia californica; assembly: GCA_032270445.1. NCBI lineage: Eukaryota > Viridiplantae > Streptophyta > Magnoliopsida > Ericales > Sarraceniaceae > Darlingtonia > Darlingtonia californica. Next base: position 7,265 of record JAUBWS010049689.1, read on the forward strand.
TCGCTCCGCTATTTTCTTTATCAGCCGAAACTCCAGAAGAACTGAAGCAACTCATCAAATCGCCAGCAGTTGAAGGGCATGCAATTCGATTCAAAGCTATCATTGACAAAATTTTAGTGCAAATGGACGATGTGAGGAGACTATCAAATACCTTACAATCCTATGGTGCAATGCATCATTCCTTTGGAGCTCAACAGAAATATGCAACGGTGGGTATATCTCATTTAAAAACAAGCACGAGACTAGGCTACGTGTCTAAAATCGCAAGTAAAATTTCGGAGCAAATGCAAAAACTCAGGCGCGGATACATAGATGTAGCAAATTTTCAGGGGAAGAATAATGGGTCATTAAAAAGTGAATATCTTTTACATATTAACATCTTACCCACTTGTCACCCTCCTCTTGACATTTTGCTACCTCTTCCACGCCTGAAAATTCAATATATTATCGCATTTAGACCATGTTATTGCTGACATAGAAAGTCTTGGACTTACTGTACTATTGGAGGTCATATTGCTTAGGCAATAAATGCCAGCATTTTCAAAATGCGTGTAAACGCGTAACTCATCTGGATACAAGGCAACAGAACTCTCATATTAAACTTATGAGAAGCTATAAGAAAAATATCTTAATATTGTAATTATATATATAATCAGGGGCGGATACAGACTCTTCAAACCACCATGTGGAAATCCAGAATTTTTCCGATTTTCTGATTAAATTTTCCCGATTCTTCCCCAAATGTCTATAACATTTTCCCGATTTTGGTAATTTTAGACTACTTAACTGTGTGAAATCACAACTTTCACATAGTCTCTATCCGCCCCTGATAATTATATCATGAGCCTTTAAGTGACACAATATGACAGCTGGTATGGAAAAAAGGTTGGTTTGGTATAAAGTTTCGTTTATAATAATATCTGAAATCAGGAAATTAGTTCCCACAAAATTAGAACATTTGAAAAAGATTTTTCAAAAAGTATATCATCTTTTCAATCGTCCATTTTCCTTTTATATAACTTAATTTTCAAAATGTTCTTACAATTTCAGTGTCTTGCAACCAGTTTGAAATTTGCAGTATGCCAAATATCACAATGTAACATCGAGACCGCAAACGCATGGGACAGTTTGTTTATATTTTTATCCGGTTCATTGAAAAGAGGAATGAGGCTAGCGAAAGAAAAAGAACAAAAAGGAGAAAAGATTGCTGTCTGATTGGTTAAAGATTTCCTTGATATGAAAAAATCAGCCAATCAACGAAAAGATGGACGTAAACAATTTTTCAGCGTACAAAAGTCATCAATGAAATAATGAAAGTTTTCGCTTGTTAGTCTTTTATACGATATCGTTATTATAAATACTTAGAAATGGGGAGTGAGGTCGCGAAAGGCAAGGCGCTTACTAGATTTAGCTTTCACTATTAGGCTTAGACGAAATTAGCAAAACGTTTTTGGTAGAAACACAATTCTTTCAATAGAACAATAAAGATACGTCAATAAGATGCATCTTATGGGCATAGACTTTCAATGTGGTCAATCCAATTCTTGTATAATTGCCAAAGCTTTTATTGAAAAAGATAATCTAAGGGTTGGTCTTTTCAAAACATTTTGCAAATTGGTTGATGATCTTCAAAAGACTTTTCCCATAACCGCAAAAGTTAATTCAGGTTCGAAACTGATAAGATTTTTCATATAATCAAAACTTTATTTCACCTTTATCACAAATAAGTAAAGTATGGTATGACCCCTTGAAGATTTATACAATTATTTTATGAGCTATTCTAGGTCCTTTAAAATTAAGAGATTTATGCATGTTGAGTGATATTGAGAGCTGGTGGTATGTATAGATGTTCCCACTCCTAGCATTTGACAGATGGGGTAAAGTGCTCAAAAAATATCGTGAAGTCCCAAAAAAAATCATAAAATAAAACGCAAATAAAATTAGAAAATCACAAAAAAGTCAAAAATAAATAAAAAATCAAGAAATCTCGTACACCAAATTTGGGGTACTTTCCCCTTTAAGTTTACTTTGCCTAACTCAAGGTAACCTACAAAAATTTTTATTTAACATATATCATTTAGTTTTTGATACAAATTATAGTACTTAAATTACGAAAAAAATATTGTAAATATATATATATATATATATCGAAAGAAAGTAAAGCACTTACGTTCATGGAATTAAATTTGGATTTCATTTCATCGCCAACAGTTGGGGATTTATAATAAAATAGACAAGGCTTTGTTTGGCGTCACGTTATTTACCGTATTTTCTAGACTAGCGAGCGAGTTGGTCTTTTCTAGCGATCCCGGTCTTGAATATATCGGAAATCGGGGAATACCGAGAATCAAGGCAAATTGGAGAGAGGAGAAAGTTCATTAGCGAGTTTTAACAGACATTGAGAACGTGGTTTAAATTTTAATGTTTTGGAGTGAAATATAAATCTTTTTATAAATGTAGTACCAATATGGTCTTGCATTGGTAATTTTTAAAACTGAATATGTGACGGTCTACGGGAAAAGGGGGCATAAAGCTATCCATAATTCACTTGTTTGCCTCTCAAAATCACGGAGTATGATTGCGTTAAAAATGACCATGCCTTTTCCCATGGAACGTCACATATAACGAACAATCGTTCTCTTTACCACAAAGTGTCAAATAAAAATGAATTGTCAGAGAGAACGACGTTGCCGTTGTCAATACAACCTCATATCAAGCTTTATGTAGTTATCTTTAAAGTTTGCAACAGCAATTTAATGATGCAATTAATCTAAATTGCCCTCACCATAAACCTTGAAAATATCTTTGCTATTAAAAATGCTTTCCCTGATGATTAGAAGCTACAGACAGTACCTTTTATTTGATAATGACGTTCTAAATGACGTTGACGTCTTCTCTGCTAAAACTCGCTATTTTTTCTTCCACGACGGTGAATCCCAATATGAAGCGATGCGTACGCGGTATATAGCGGAATATATTATTTACGGATAGAACGGAAAAAATAAAGCAAGTTGACTAGTCTAGTATTTCCCAGCGACGTACTTGAAAATAAGTATGGTAATGAGTGAGGATGTATAACTTGGTTACAGTTGTCACATCATAAAAAACTATGAAAAATGGGAAATTCCCTTTTGTTGTTTAACACGTTGCGCAGCGAGTAGTATTTCAAATAAAAGTGTTTTGAAGATTGCTCCACGTCTAACCACAAGTAAATTAACACTTATACTAGTAGAGTGGGCTTATCAAGGCGTTGATCGCATTAAATGATATTGACACAAGACAATGTTTCAGAAAATTAAGCTCCGCCCAATTCCGAAATGCTATTCGTAACATCATTTCAAATAAAAATGATTTCCATTCTAAATATCTTCAGATAATTGATGAGTTTAATAAGCATCCTCCAATAAAATCAAAAACAATTAATCAGAGAGGAAATAATTCTCCATTTACGACACAAACCTTAAGGAAAAAAATCATGTTAAGGTCGAATCTGAGTAACAAATACCTGAAAAACAAAACATCACTAAATGAAAGAAATTGCAAACACCAACGAAACTACTGCCTATTAAGAAAAGCAAAAAAAAAGAATACTTTGAAAAACGTAAATGACAATTAAAAATACTGGAAAACCATCAAACCACTTCTTTCGGACAAAAATATTTCAACTGAAAAGATTGTATTGATTGAAAAGGAAGAGGCTATTGAAGCCGATAAGGAAGTGGCTGAAATACTAAGCGATGTTTTTGCAATTAATGTGAAAAACCTTAATTTGCCAATACCACCATCAGAAGATCCATCTTGCCATGAGAACCCTGTAAAAAATATCATTTCATAATTTAAAAAGCACCCAAGTATTGTAAAAATCAACAATCAAATGGAGAGTGCAGGTAAATTTAAATTCCGGAAAGTAACATCACATGAGATAGAAAAGATTATTAAAGAAATGAAAGGAAAGTAAGCCAGGAACTAATTATGATATTCCCATCACGATAGATAATCCTGATATATTTGCGCCTTTTTCTGGCAGAAAACATCATAAACTGCACCAGAGACCACCGCACCGGTAAGGAAAATTTTATTTCCCGCTACGTTTACCACTTACGTTTTCTTCATATGTAGAGTCTGTTACAGGCTAAAAACATCAATGCATTGATTGAGTCTAATACTTTTCCTGATATTTTAAAATTGGAAAATGTCACGCCTGTGTATAAAAAAGATTCCAAAACCAAAAAATCTAATTATAGATCAATTAGTTTTTTACCAACCGTATCTAAGATCTTAGACTAGCGTGCTAGTCCGTTTTTTGCAATTTTTTTGCCGAAACCAGTCTTCTAGCACGGCATTTTCCGAACGGAAAAGAAAAACGAGAAAAAAATATTTTTTTTCCCGTACGGGTCTATCCTCCGCTGTTATTATTTTTCTTTGCGCGGCTGTTCTCGTTTTACGAAAAAGAATTTGAGTCCGATTAAAAAAAATATAGAATAGAAATCTAGTCTACTATAAATATCTATCAAATTTTCGAATACTTCAATGAAATATAAAATGGCCAGCAATGCGGGTTTAGACAGCCCAGACCTGTCTCATGACCTGTCTCATGTACTTAGAAGAGCTTTGGAAAAATACAATCGATTAAAAAGATCCGTTTGGTGCTTTTTCATTGATCTGTCAAAAGCCTTCGATTGCATTTTTCACGAACTTTTGTTAATAAAACTAGATGCATATAATTTCGACCTAAGTGTGAGTTGCTATATCCATAACTACTTAGCCAATAGAAAACAAAGAAAGTTAATACAGCTTCAGCAAATGGACAGATATTATCGGTGGTGTTCCTAAAGGATCGATTCTCGGTCCACTAATCTTTAATATTTACATCTGCGATCTATTCTATTTTGTTAACGAAACTAAAATTGCTGATTAAGCTGATGATACCACACCATTCACTTCTGGTTTTTCGTGGGAAGAAGTAAAAACTAAGTTAGAATCAGCTGCTTAGATTATTCAGTGGCTTGCAGATAACCAAATGGAAGGTAACGCAGAAATATGTAAACTAATCTCTAACAGCAAAAATAGGGAACTTTCATTATCATTTGGTGATAAAACGATCTGGGGTTCTGTGGATAGCTTTCGACAATAATTTGAATTTCGAGAATCACGTTATCAATTTTTGCAGAAAAGGACATTGAAAGGTATCTTAAGACAAATTGTATAAAACAATCAACTTGCCATCAGTTTTTAAACATTTGTGAAAAATCAAATCTGATTCTCTGTCAATCAAACATTAGCGTATGTGATCTTTTATCGTATCATCAAAATAAGTAAGGCACATAAATCATTATGTTGTTGTTTTTCAAAATGCATGTGCAACACCAAATATAGTGTGGAGCTCCGTATCAAATGTGCCAGTGCTACTTCAGAGCGACCAACTTTGAAGTTAGCCTCAAAAAAGCGACATAAAATAAGCAAGGAAGTTGCGTCGAGATTAGCCTAGAAATCTAAGCTCAACACTTTCTCGCCTTTGATATACTGATTTGGGAAAAAGAGATTATTTATTCATTTTTCAATAGTCCCTTCGATTTTTGTCCATTGATCTGGATGTTACACTCTAGAAAATAAAATCAATCGTCTACAAGATAGAAATCTAAAACTTTTATATCACGATATTTCATCTACGTTTGAACAACTTCTGGAAATTGATGGCTCTGAAACTTTCCGTCACAAAGCGCTTAAAACCCTAGCAATAGAGCTTTTTAAGTCAAAAAATGGGCTCTCACCTAATTTTATTGAAGAAATATTCCTTCTTAACCAAACTTCAGTAATGTCTATAAAACATATCTTTTTACAAAAGTAGAAAAATTAACTCGCTTTTACACGGGGAATGTTCGTTATCTTATTTAGGGCCTAAAATTTGGAATATCATACCTAAAAGTCTTAGAAATTTCCCCGATTTATCTGACTGACAATGTTTCTTTTAAAAGACAGATTGCAATTTGGAAGCCTAAATCTTGTCCATGCTGTAGCTAACTGCCGACTGTATTGGCTTTATATAATTTTTCTTGTTGATATTTATCAGCCGTAGGCTATTTTTGTACTCTTTCAACATTCAATAATAAAATTTACTATACTATACTGTACTATACTATCAATGAGGATATTACAATTCAGCCTAGCCGTGGCTTGTAAACTATGATTAAACTATTTTTTTGATTTTGAGTAATTAGCAAAAAACCACTTGCCGATAAATACCGAGATGTCTCACGGATGTCTCGCGTCAGAAATTCTAAGTTTCTGACCCTAGTCACAAATTTCATGTTTCTGAAACCTAGTCACAAATTGTAAGTTTCTAAGACCTAGTCACACATTTTAAGTTTCTGAACCTAACTAAAATGGTGAAAGAAAAAGATTAAAATTTTGCATGATTCGAACCGTTAAGACTGTCTCCCTATCCACTCAGCCACCGCATCCAGGCTTATCAATGATATAAAACCGGCTAGTGTGGTTTCATATTATTGATAAAAAATGGAAGTGAGATATTTCAGTATTCATCGGAATCTAAAAAACCTTGTGGCTACCATTTTGATGACGTCATAGAAGTTAAAAATTGAATATGTCAAGATTATAAAGACTTCAAAATTTCACCAAAATTGTAAAACTAAGACATTTTAAAAAACAAAATAGAGAACTTATGGCATATTATAAGCAAAAATATGGTTTTTCGAATTTTTGCTAGTGTAAGCATTTTTATGAAATTTGTTTTGGTTATTTCTCATATTTATCTATTATTATTCTTCATTAATCAAAATTTGATCCTTGTATCATATTCCAATGTCAAGATATTCAATTTTTTATTTTATTCGTTTTCTATGACGTCATCAAAATGACGGCAAAAACACGCTTTTTGCGAATTACTCAAAATCAGCATAATTTATAACCATAACTGAGCTTCCTGTATTGAGTTTTAAGGATACGGTCTTCAGGATTGCCTTAAGTGTGATAAGTATATAAATGAAGTTTTAGCATATAGCCTTTCCGGAAAACCAAATTTCAAATGTGTACCTTGATTAATGAAATGTTTTGAACTCTTTATAAAGTAAAAAAATCTTTCACGAATTTTCATATTTTGAAACCAGTTTAATTTTCCCTGTTGTAAAAAAACAATTGAAAAACTTTGGTGCTGGAGAAACAATTGGAGAGATACAAATCCTGTTTCCAAAGAATCATTTATTTTACTCCACGGGAATTCCCTATTATAACGATCTTTTAAAAAATTCAGACAACCAGGAGCAAAATATATGAGACTAATCAACAAAAGCTGTCTTTTCACTTCTCCCACCTTCCACCAATGTTGTTTAATCATCTTGGTATTGATATTGGAACAAAAAAAGATCGTCAACATTGACTGAGGGTAGAATTGACCATCAACTAAACAGTATTTAGTCTCATAATGCTCTTGATTGTAGATAACAGAAAATCCAATGGGTTAGTTAAACAGATGGCACTAAGAGTGAATTTTTGCCAGCGAAAGGGTACTATTGGAGAAGATTTTTACCACTTCTGAGCTCATTAGTTATGCATGAGACTTTTCCGAAAGAGCCGAGAAAACGGGGAATATAATCCGAAACGGGTAAATCGCTGCGCTTTCTTAACTCACGCCGCTATATCTAGTGGCTAAAAAAATAGACCAACTAGTCTAGAATCAGTCCGTTATGATAAATTTTCAACGAAATTTTATTGTTTCAAAAAATAGTTTAACTAGTATATTGCCACCTTTTAACACTGTGACGCCGGGGTGGGATGATCACCGCGACGTAAAATTCTCGGAAGTAGGATACCTAGTATTTTATATCTTATTTCCCTTTACTGTACACGCCGCGGTAAACATAGTATGTTGAAAGAGTTTACGTTTCTGTCCGCCTCTTTAGAGGAAAGTAAGTGTGTCGACAAATTCGATATCAGGTAAGAAAGCGGGAGAAGGGAACAAGCATGGTAGCATGCGGCAATGGGCAATGGTGCACTAAATGGCAAGTAAAATTGGAAAGATCTACATTTTCTAAACGTTTTAAAATAACTTTTTTAATGGTTATATGATACCACCAGGATTCAGTTCAATTTACTTCAGGAAGATCATAGCTAGTCGAAAGACTGTCAAAAGATAATGTCCACATATGGTGAATGGTATCATCTGATATTCAGATTTAATTTGTTATATGTTATCTTCTGCCTGGCATGCTTACTCTCTTATAATAGGTGGGATACCCGCCCCTTTTCATTGAATTACAACCCTTGATAGTAATCGCGAGAAAAGGAGCAGGTTGCAAGCCAGAGTCAGTCTTTGACTCAACCAATCAAAACGATTAAGAATATCTATCAGATGTTTATGTCATGGTGAAATAAAAGAGTAAACAAATAATCCACTGATGGCTCTACCTGACTAGCTCATGTTGGACCCTGCCAATAAGACAGTTAAATGTCCTATAAAGAAATTCTACTAGTACACTGTATATACTGGACCAGACATACGGCGTAATTGGTTTTTAAAGACACTTCTGGAAAACACCGACGACGACAGACATGAGATTTTAACAAACGCCAGCCGACAATTATATACAGGGTTTTATCAAAATATATAAATGATTTACACCAGACTACACCGAACACCTCCAGCATCATAAAAAGGTTGTCATGTGCTGTCCAGCGTAGTTCGACTGACACATCTGAGGTATTTATCACAATATATAAAATGTTTTATGCCGAGATACAACAGACACATCCAGCATAATAAAAGTTTGTCAGGTGCTCTCCGGGGTAGTAAAACGCAGTGTAGCTAGGTGAAATAATAACAAAATCTATGACGTAATGCAAGGGTAGGTAGCTGGCTATAAAGTAGTGAAATCATTAACTAGAACTTACAAAGTGGCTGGAAAATTTCTATTTAACAGGGTGTGCACGCGTCCTGGAAATCCTGGAAATGTCCCAGAATTTTTTTCTGTCCTGGACTTTGTCCTGGAAATTTCCAGAAATATCCTTGAATTTTATTCTGGCGTCTTCAGTTAACCTCTTGTCTGTTCTAATCCTGTAATTTTCTGCTGTTGAATATCGCGTTAATGCGTTTTTAGGCAATCTAGAGCTGTGAATTTTCAAAATCGCCCAGTTAGTTATCACTAATTGCAGCATGGCGTCAGTTTTCACTTTCCTGCCTTTTAAAAGCTGCTACCGATACCCTTTTAAGAAAAAAATTGTAGTCTGCAGGTTGACAGTCCGTGCTGATTAGTTTGCGAAGTTATCGGGTGGACTATGTTTAGTCTGCAAATGAAACATTGCAGACTAGTCTGCACAGACTACTTTTAGTCTGCAAATATAACTTGCAATGTTTATTTGCAGACTAAACGTAGTCCACGTGGAAACTTAGACATTGTGGACTTGGTCTGGGTAGTCTGGACTGACTATTTTTAGTTCACAAATGAAACACAGCAGACTACTTTTGCAAATTAAACACTGTTGACAATGCACATCAATGACGTCAAGTCTGGAAATGGAAAACACTAGGCTTGTACAAATATTTGCACCTTTAATCAGATTGCACATTAGCTGAAAAAATCAGACTACATTAATCACAAAAAGTTTCAGCCAAACAAAGTTTCATTCAAAATATCAAAATTTGGAAAGAGCAGTCTCTATAGAAGTTGTAAAAACTATCAATCAGAAATCAACAAAATGGTAAAAAAAGTGGCAGACACAGGTTACAGGGCACAGGTTACACAGGTTAAACTTTAAATTCTTTTAAAATGTATTACTGATGAAAGCTAAAAAAGTTTAGGTTTGTATTTTGTGAATTTATTTATATACCATTTATGAGAAGTTAAAATGAAAAATGCAGGAACAAAACATCAAACTTTACGCGCCACTTTTTGTAGATATATTGTGGACTTTCAGCAATGTTAACAAACACACGCTAACATATTTATTAATCTACTGATCAAATATTAGATATTTTATGGTGGTAGCTCATGGAATTATTTAAAATTCATGGCATGTGATAATAATGTAAACAATAGGACTCTACTTGAAAGGGCCGGGTGACGGCAAACCAACAATCATTTAAGTCCAGCCTAAGACTTCTGTCAAACAAAATTTTAATGATTATATATGATAAACTAAACTACCATGGTGTATCAAAACTGTTCCTTTCATAAATTTTCTCATATTGATATGGTGCATTGGATATACCTACTCAACACTAAATAAACATTCAGTTCAGATATAAGTTCTTCTTAATTACCTGCCCAACAGAACAACAAAAACATATCTCAAAGATCTGCTTACTTATTATATCACTGTTTACAGGAACTCTCCTCCAAAGAATAGTTTGCTCACACGCTCAGCACAGAATTTCTCACCTTGTTTTTGGACAAATTTCGACCCTATAGCATACTGATGCATAATAAAACATCTTATTATCAGGTTACACAATTTGCACATTGGTGTAGAGCGAATCCCATAGTTGCCAAGTTTGATAATTTGAAAACCATGAGATTTGATTATCTGTTACGATTTGTGTTGTTTGAGTATTAAAGCCCATACTGCAATTAGTGTTAACTAACAGGCGGCATCCAAAAAATAATATTGCTCTTGTCCTAACATTAGAAAATATGGGTTGGTTGGTCAGTTGGTACTCAAAAGCAAAGGATTTTTTTCATTTTTCATAAATTATGTGACACAATTTATTTGAAACACAAGGGCACAATTTTACAATCTAACAGTCAGGGATAACTGAAAATTAGGACATGTTTACACTTTTACTGTATGTCCTAATTATTAGGACACTGTTATGTCCTATTGACCAAAATGAATAATACTTATAAAAGAAATTTTTGGTCACTTTTATTTAACTGTTAGATTGTTAAGAATAGTTCATTAGATCTTTGGAAACCGGTTCTGTGAAACGCGCTTTAATGTTGGTAAGGAGAAAAAGGCAAATAAGCTCACATGTGTCCTAATTAGGACGTACAGTAACAGTGTAAACATACACTTCCCTTGTGCAGGTTCATACATTATTTTGAAGGTTCTCAACTTCAGTTGAGCTAGAATCTGACAATGTGTGTGTGTCTGTCTGTGTGTCTGTGTGTCTGTCTGTCTGTCTGTCTGTCTGTCTGTCTGTCTGCACAAACTTTAGGGCACTCTACAGAAGCAACCAATTGTCAGATGTTGCTGAAATTTGGCACACTTATAGTTTGGATAAATATCTGGGGGTGTTTTTTTCATTTT
>JAUBWS010049700.1:0-18525 GCA_032270445.1 Darlingtonia californica
CGCGGGCAGAGCCATTTTTTACGATTTTACGTGCGCGATGATAGCGCAGGCACTCATTTCTTTAATGACAAGTCTGGTCCCTGAAATTTTCAAAATTTTCTTTGTCCCCTAACTACAGTAAACAACCATTTATCTACTTGCCTAACTAGTGTCAATCACACTTGCAAATCCATGTTGTGTGTTATGTAGCACACAGCAAAGTATTTTCTTTTAAAGAAGACTAATTAATCTAGTTCTCCTTCTCTGCTAACCACTCTTGGTTGAGAGAAGGATGTAGGTAATTGGTGGAAACCAAAAATTAACCTGCCACATGGTAGAAGTGAATAAAATGAACAAAATCAGCCCCATTGTTTTGCCTTTAACAGCTTCATGCAAATATAGTGAATCTAAGATAGAGGTAATGAGGTGGTTTGAGGCTAGAGTTGTTTTTCATTGTGATAATTAGGCATTGTTATCATACTTAAGATTTCCCCAAGTTCATTCAATGATAACTTAAGTCCCTGACAAAATGTTTGAAAAGGCATTACTGAGATGTGTTTGTATCCTGTATTTTTCTGATTGTGGCAAAGTTGGTTAGAGCTTAAAACTCGGAGGTTACAAGTTTGAAACTTTCATAAAGTTTTCGGTTTTGAAATTCACAAGTCACTGTTAATTCCATAAGATTTCCTGATTCTATAAAGACCATTTCCCCTTTGGTAAAAGTTGTTGACCTGCTTGAGGCTATCCTTGATAAAAAAATTGCTAATATTAATTTTAAGTGAAAGTGTAATATTTTTCTTCAGTTTACAGAAATTTGTGGAGCAATCCTTAGATGTACACAAGGTAATGGTGCTATCATTGTCATAAGATTTAAGGAACAGAACAGTCGGTACAAAATTTACTCTAAGTAGGTGTGATGCTGCACCAGAGTCTCGTTAAATTTCTACTTTTAATTATCTATTCCTCAAGAATCTGTCAGAAAATCAATGCATTCACTGAACATTTTATTTCCTTTTTCAGCATGAGCTTTCACTTGTTCTCTACCCAGTATTTGTTCATTTGTATTTGGAATGTGTGTATAAAGGGTATGAGTTAGAAGGTATGATATTCAGTCTCAATTCTATTGTTCAAGACAAAGATAAAGAATGGATCAGAAAATAAAATATTTTGTTGTGTTTAATTGTGACTTTTTTCGTTTTGATTGTTTTCTTAATATTGTATAGTAAAAAAAGTCTCTACTTGACTATGTTTTGATTTTAGCGGAAAAGTTTTATGAGAAATTTAGCAAATATCAAGAAAGCTATCGACAAGAAGATTTAGAAAAGTTACATTTCATGAAGAAGAAAGACCATTTGCACTCAAATAACGAATATTTGAATTTATTTAGGTAAGCTTATAGTGTGGATAACATTCTCTCAACTTTCTCCTCACTCATTTGTCGTCTAACCTAGGTAAATTAGATAATTCCTTTTGTTAATGGTCGCTATAAAATTTATATGACAAAAATCCTAATCTTCTAATCTTTAGGTACATGATAAGCCTAGTATGGATTTCATCCTATTCTCCTCAGTATAATACCATAACTTTTTACTTTGCTGGTGATGGTTTCCAGTATCATGTAAATCCAGTTTGTAGTCATTTCTAAGTGAACCTGTTTTGTCCTTTTCTGTATTTATTGGCCCCTATTGATATTGTCTAAGTTATCTCTTGTTGATATATATCCAATCAAAACGCTTTCATCTGTTAATAGAAGTAGCAAATATGTGATCAAAATGGCAAGAGAATCGTTCAATGTCCTAAAGAAACATTTACAGGTAAGTAACGAAATTTTCGTTTGAAACAAAATTTAAACTTCTGTAAATACAATAAACCAGCATTAGTTGATTTTTCAAAGTGCTGAGTAATTGCACAGTTCACAAAAATCATGTCCTAAATTGTGGGTTTCCGTTGTATTTGGGGTATATGAGATAAGTGATTTTGTTATTTTGGGCTATTACAATTATCTATGTTTTAGGCAAATCAACAAGAAGTCTTGTTAAATTTGATACAACAGCACTTCCATTTGGATGGTATTTTCTATTTGTTTTATTCTTTACTTGTTTACAATGTCAGTAACGTAATTTTCTAATGATATATTCTATATATTATCTTCTGTAAAACTAACACAAAGACAATGTTATCCAAGATGTCGTAGCAGTGCCTAACAAAGAACTGTGTCACTCAAGTGAGAATGAAACTAGCAACCTCATCGCCAAAACAACTGAGTGTAATCACTTAAGGAGATGTCTCAATGTGGACTGTGTTTGGCTTTGTATTTTGTACCTATAAGCCCTTATGAACTGAAAATGTTGCAAAGAACTGCCTTCTTATAGGATTCCTTGAGTAATCCTTTGCTTACCAGAAAATTTTAAATTTTTGGCAGATATATCAGTATTTTTTTACCAGGGACCACTCTTTAGTGCAAGGGCAACAAAGATTTCTTCTCAGGGTTTGGTGACTGCAAAAAAATTTACTCAGCCATATCCATTTGAAAAGCAATGACCCTGAAGTGTATGTATCCTTTTTAAACATTAATAATAATGAAAAGGATATTGTAATTTGTTTTTAGTATTTGATGGTCGCCCAAGAAGTAAACGTGCAATTGAAGCAACAACTGGTTATTTAACTGGTGAAGCTCCACCTGATGGTGGGTGATATGTACTTTAAAAAAGACTACCTGTTTTATTGTTTTCTGGGATGAGGCAGAATTGTTAACCCTAATAGAAGATTTTGGAAAAAAATGATTCAAACAAGTTCATGTGTTCAAAAGCTCATTAAATTTACGGCTTTATGACCTATCTTGCATGTTACTGCGCTTTTGCAGGGATAAGTTTATTTTTATAGAAGGCGAATACAGAGATTTTCTTTGGAGGTCCCTTGTACGAGAAATTACTAGGGTGCAAAAGGATGTCTAGGTGCAAAAGGATGTCTAGGATCTATTTATTTGTAGCAGCTCTGTGGAACTAATGGAAACATTCTAAATAAATACGTTGCTAATTGAAGGTACATTTTATTTTTCAATTGCATGTTTTCTATTTTGCAGCTAATAAAGCAAAGATGTTTTATGGTATGCCTCTTGATACTGAACTGCTTCATGCATTGAATGATGAAGGTGATAGTGAAGATGAAAGTGAAAGTACAACTGATAAAGATGGAAAGGAAAAACCGAAGGTTTGTGTTTATTAGGGATTTTACAATGTTCGAGTATGTTGTTTGAGAAATGCAAAGTAGTTTTATAGTTTGTGTTTAGGCATTTCTGCTAACCATTAGTAAACATAACAAACTAGGGAGGACTCATACTGAGTTTCAATCCATAACTTGCTAAAAACTACTACTGCTAAGTTTGAAAATGGACTTATCAAAGAGTGCTAGCTAAGATCTCAGAAATTTCAATGACCATAATTTGACAGAACCGATAAGAACCTTTGCATATTTAGAAGGCTGTTTAAATAAATGTGCTACCCAGTCCAAATTCGAATCAGTTTCTGGTTTTGGAGTCAATCTCTTAAGTTTGTATAGCATACGTTATTTTAGCTAAATTTGCAATAATCTTTACAGATATGGCATCTTATTGCATTTTTTTGTTGCAGTTAGAATGGCTTTATTTGAAAGTGTTTGGTTTCTTTCTTTAGAAAAAGAAGTCGAAGAAGGACGACAGTAAGTTTTGTTGTTGTTGTGTAAATCATATTGTTTTATTTGCACCATTAGGTAGGCTAAGTGGGAAATGGTTTCAAGTAGAAAAACAACATCGTCAAGTTTTGAAATGTGTAAAATAAGGGTCATTTTGCCTAATGCAAACTCTATCAGCTTAAATGCAGCTGTCCCCTCCCAAAACCGATAAATATCTCAGGTTCACCATATTGCCTATTAACAAGAGGATGTAGCCGCCAACTACAGGAAGAGTTGGATTTCCAATTTCCAATATTTGAATAACGGTTCCAAACGAGCAGAAAAATATGACGCCAGGTGATCTCTTGCAACAATTCCGTCCTGAAGGTGTCAGGTTTAGTCATGTTTTTAGGGTTAAGAGTCAGTAATTTCAGCTAATTTTCAAAAAATAAATATGCAGTTGAACTTCTGTAATTCGAATCTTCAAGGGGTCTCAAAATTTGTTCGATTTACATGATTATTCGAATTATGAAAATTAATCAAAAATTCAAAAATCAGATATTTGAAATATGCAAAATTTTCGATATTTTGCAGTTTCGGTGCATTTATTCTACGACGACGACTTTGGGCTAGTTTGAACCTTCTTATAACTGGATAGATCGATATGCAATTTTGTTGTGTTAAATCGTATTCAGTGAAAATGCAAAATATTGTGTATTCAAATTCAGACTCCATATTAAAACTACCATAAAGGAGGATAATCTATTATCAAATTGAATTTGACTCGTAATGATAAGGGATCGTCTCTAATAGCCGAATTTAGCCGATTCTGTATAAAATTTAGCCGATTTTGTAACAAAATTTAGCCGATTTTAGCCGATTTTGAAACACAACTTAGCTGATTTTAGCCGAATTTTAAACAAAATTTAGCCGATTTTAGCCGATTTAGCCGAATTTTAGTGTATAAAGAAAGATACCACTGTAGTGTCTAGCTTCAAAAAATTCATTCGATATATATAGCGTAAAAATTAGAAATCATCATTTGTTTTATCGGTACAAATAAATGAACGCCGTGATCGACATTAATTGCTTTTTGCTAATTATAATCACATTGTTCACAAAAAAACACTTTAGACAACTTTTAAAAATGTTAGCCGATTTTTTAGCCAATTTTTTAGCCGATTTTGGCCGATTTAACATGGGTTGATAGTGACAATTTCTTGGATATTTAAAGATGTATTTTAATCAGAAACAAAGTTTTTTCTTAACACAGCTTTTTTTGACGCTAGACGGGAAATTCTCATATATGGTGTTTTCAGAATGAATTTTCCTACCACGTGGTAAAGGAAGGTTACTCTATATGTGTAAGTCAATCATTTTTTGTCATTTTTATAGGTAAAAAGCGACATGCAACAGATCCTAACGCTCCGAAGCCAGATCGTATTCCATATCCAAAATTGTAAGTACGTTCAAAGTATAAAGTGCATAAACAACAACACGTCAGCAGTCAGACAAGAGGGAATTTTATATGGATATAAATTGACGCTCGGGTTACATAGCTACTAGACGAAAATATCTTCGTCGTATTTATTTAGATTTGGGCGTGACAAATTCATGGGTAGAGGCTAGATTTGACAATTTTTATTTTTAGAGCTAAGCTGATTGACCATAAGAAGTATATCAAAAAGCCTCTCCTAGAAATATAAGTTTTATTGAAGTTTTATTGTAAAGCAACTATGAGAATGCGTTCACACTCAATTCAATATTTTTCAGTCAAACGGCCTTGATTTTGAACTAAATTTATTTCTTAATGTCTTTTACGTCAAAGAGGATCGTGGATAGTTGAAACGCAGTCAAACTAAACTTCTAGTAAGATCACGGAAAACGAGGTGCGTGCCTGGACTAAGCTTTTAATTTTAGACAAGAAACTACCGGCACGAATAGGTTAAGTCGCTTATTGAGCTCGAAAATATATGAAGAGATACATTTCATTGAAGAATATCCAATTAAAAAGGCTTGCATGAATAAGCAATAAAAATTCAAGAATTTTAATGATCAATAGACATCGGTAAAATTTATGTTTACTACAATGAAATTGCTATAGAGCGGACACTCTATAAGGCGGACACCTTTATCCTCCAGACAGTAAGTCAAGGAACGGAATGATTTACAGTCAAACTCTCTTAAAAAAGATCTCTACAAAGCGGACTTATCTCTACAGCGGACACATTTTTTTCACCAATGGTGTCCGGTTTATAGAGATTCCACTGTAATATGAAAAGTAGTTACTGTATGGTAGTTAAGTTAGTTGTTGAAGGAAAGTCATTATGTCTAATATGATTTTGATGTTTTTGATATCACCTTCGTGTATTTTTTTTCTTTCATCAAGGAAAGACCATGACAAAAGAGCAAAGGTGTTGAAATACAAAGACATTTCAAAGCGACTTCATGTTGGACCAAATAAAATCCCTTCAATCTGTTTCTACACTTTTTTGAATTCGAACGAAAAGTAAGATCATGTTTGTTAATTTTCATTTTGGTTACAAAAGGCAGTGCCAGTCGAAATATAGCCAACACTCAATTTCAAAGAAATGTTATCTTTAATGGATAATCTCAGATTTTTGTTAAAAATACCTCGATAGAGAATAAATTTTCTTGGAAACTCGTTGAAACTCCTTGAAACTCATGAAAATTTATTATACTGCTGGAAAATCCTCCTGGAAAATGAGAAAATTTGGGAAAATTTCATGGAAGACTCCTGGAATTTTTTTTTAAACATTTGATTTTCAGTTTTTGACATCATTGATTCCCAAAGTGCAAATTTATTTGTAAAATCAAGTATTTCTAAAGTGATAAGATTCTATACCTATGTAGCTAAAATTTGTAAATGTTATTCATTCCAAGTTTGTCTCTGTTTAATTCAAATTTCATGTGCCGTTGAACTGCTTCACTCCTGAAAATTGATACTTGAAATGAGTAGCCACCCTGTTTTCGCAAAATCGCAAAAAATAGTTCCCCAAAATATGTTCTTAGGTTGCCAGTCGCAAAAAAATCAGTTTTAATTGCAATATCATTTAGATCTAAAAACACACTAAGGTCTAACACGAGCCTTGTTTTGATTTATATGTTGTATTTTTCCTTTAACTCTCTGTAGCTATTTTTATCTATTACCGTTTGAAAGATCAATCAAAGTTCGTAAGCTTTTGTTAGCCCGGCAAAAAATTAACGTATGAAAAGTATTTCGGGAATAGTATATTTAACTAATGAATTAACGAACTTGGTATTCCTTAGTAGAAGAGCGATTTAATTTCTCGTATGCTTTTGCATATTTTAGTATAAATTGTATTGATATCAGCGAAGACTCCTCCCTTATCGCTTGTGGTTTTGATGATTCGTCTATCAAAATATGGAGTTTATCACCAACGAAATTGCGGACATTGAAAGGTGCAAACGAATTGTCCAAAATTGATAAGGAAGCTGATGACGTATTAGAAAGGATAATGAATGACAAGTTAGTATGATAATTTGTTGTCCAAAGTCCGTTTCCCTCCCCTCTAGAGTGTTATTTCACGCCACGCACTAGATAAGTTAACTAGTCTGTTTTTCTACAAAGAAAATCACAAAAACATATCTAGTAATTTACATGTTATTTCACGGCCCGCACTAGATAAGTTTACTAGTCTGTTTTTCTACAAATAAAGACACTTACACACACTAGTAAGAAAGGGAAAAGTTGTTTCGAATTACAGTATTCCGATATTCCCGATTTTCCGGTTTGTCGGATTAGACTTATTTACTAGTTTAGGCTCGCACTACACCTCGTTTTATGAAAAAAATATTTAAAACAATGATTTGACAACTTGGTCCGACATGTAATAAATTTGACAAAGCTGGTTGGTGGTTCTCAAAAAACAAAAGAATCGTTATAGTAAACCGTTGTAACAAAAAATTAAAAAACAAACAGTAGAAAGAGTTTTGCAAATCTAAAGATGATATTCTGTTATCTCTGTAATGTTTTCATGTCATTGTTTTTCTTTGTCTTGATGCCTCGAGTTTCTTGTACACAGGTAATTGCTGACCTTGTTAAAAAGAGCAATAGTTTTGTTTCGTAGCGAATTTGAACGTCTTTTGAATATTTTTGCGCCGTCACTGACGTCACTTGGAACAACTCATGTAATTCGAACTCCTATAATTCGTAAATTCACCTATATCAAATCTGTCCCTTCAGGGTTTGGAAGCTTTGCCAAAAACCCTATAAATCGAAAAATCATGTAATTCGAACAAATTTTTAAACCCCTGGAGGATTCGAATTACATTACATCTAATGTATTTATGGTTTGGTTTTAACTTGTAACTAAACTCTTAAGATAAGTAGGTTGGTACAATGAAGATAGACTGATTTTGGAATTGACATTTATAGTTTCATCTTTCATAAACGTAAAAGTATGGCGATAAGTTCAAAGGAAGGAGAAATTTTACACTAGGATGATTTCAATTCTGATAATATTTCTATGAACAAACGTCCAGTTATCATTCATATGTAATATTATGTCATGATGGTATAAAGTCCATCTATCATCATCTATGTTTAATGAATTAAATAGTAGAATTCGTATACAACATTTTTTAAATAATTTTGATTGACGACTTTTGAATTTTCTAACAATTCACTGACAGTTCTGGCAAATATTAGTATTGATTTTTCTATAAAAGATTTACACGATTGTGCCGTAAAGATCTTTTCCTTTTCTGGACCATCTCGTTTTCCATGACATCTTGAGTGATAATTTCTGTGGAGATGATAAAATAGACAATTTTACAGGTCAACTTGCTCACGATTCTCATCTTTCTCACTGAAATTTTGACATTAGTTCCCAATGAACCTGACACCAATAAGCACGGGTGGTTAGGAACAAAATTTAAAAGGACACATGCCCTCCTGCCCTCAATATCATTATTTCATCACCTTCTTTTGTTTCAAAAACAAAATTTTCGAAATTCCTAGTTTTGGCATTCCTTTAAAATAATCACAGAACAGACTTTCATTGAGAATATAGGGGTTACGAAAAAATCAGAGATTACATTGCACTGCCAATTTCTGGAACTAGACAATAAATAACGTGATTTGAATGATTAGAGCTTTCCATACAAGGTGTCTTTCTCGTCACAAGACTTGATCGGGCTGGACCTCATAGGTAGACACACTCACAAGGGAGCGACTCGTACATGCGATGCTAAAGCTATCATATGAGCTTGATCCTAACACGGCATGCCCCGGTTGCAATCCTTCATTTATTTTCACGTAGGTCAGCTACAGACAGTAGAATGTTATGCGGTCATTCTGGACCAATTTATGGTGTCAATTTCCATCCAGACAAAATTTTTTTGGCATCTGCATCGGAAGACGGAACAAGTAAGTTTGACGGTTCTCAATTGTTTATAAAAATATTTAGCATTCTACAAAATACCTTTCGTATTAAATTTTTAAGTCTGTAAAATATGTTTTGAAGAACGCGTCATCGAGAACTTGATGATTCAATGTTATTTTGCAGACCTTCATACCGGAACTATAGTGGTCTGAGCTTGGCACGTGAACTATATGTGTAACCGCGAAATTAAATCGACGGGAAAAATTTTATCCACGTAAAGTATTTTTCTTTAATATCATTGTAACCTGATTTTTTGACGTACTTTTTAGTTCGATTGTGGAGTTTGCATACATTCACAAATCTTGTTGTTTATAAAGGACATTTGTATCCAGTTTGGGATGTACAATTTTCGTAAGTTACGCATTTGTATATGCATCTTCAAGTAGTCAAGGCCCTGTACACATAAACTAGGGTTTAAAGTTTTACTACATTGCCAAACTTTGGGTAGTGAAATTTACCTATCACTGTTAATTTTGAATGGTGTCTGGAGATTTTTCGAGGAAGGCGGTAGAACCCTCACTGATAACAGAACATGAAGAACTGAAGAGGCTATTCTTGGTTAATAATCCTATCGTTCTTTCAAGATCAATCCACCACGTTAGAGATCTCCCATACAAGAAGTTACAAGCTTCTGTAAAGTTTTTTTAACAAAGATTATGCAATGGTCGATGAATAGAACAAAAGTTATTGTATGCAATCATGTATTAACTAACAACTCAGTTATGACACAGTAGAGTGGATTTTCCCATAAGATATCAAATTTCCAGAAAAAGCTTCACCTAACAACGGGAATTGTTTACTTCTAATTGATCCAACATCCAAGAGGAAATTGGATGTTTCAATGAGTATATTTTAAAAATGTTATCCTGCTAAATTGATCTTTTGTCTGTCTATTTTCATCTTTGAGAGTCTATTTGAAACGTCACTAATTTGCCATTATTGACACGTATTGTTCGTAAACGTACATGCGAACTTTTTATCCATTGCTCATTGATATTATCTCATTCGATCTCTTTCAGACCACGTGGTTATTACTTTGCAACTGGTTCCTACGACCGCACGGCCCGCCTTTGGTGTACAGAAAATGCCCAACCACTTCGAATATTTTCAGGACATTTGTCAGATGTCAACGTAAGTTTTCTTGTACCTTATCGGGAAAAAAAAGTATAGTCGAGGAAAAATATAGTCACTTTTGAAAAATTAATCACTTTTCCCATGACTAAATTTTCAAATTCGTCCATTTTTCCCATGACTAAATATCAAAATAAATAGTGTCATGAACCACCTTACAATAATTTTTGATGAAATTTATCATTTTCCATGTTATTTTGTAACAAAAATGTGCTCCAAATCTATCTCGCAATATTTTTTATATAAATAGTTGTAGTTTCATATCATAAATGGTGTAAATCTACCGAAATGAAATTTTAAAAAGATTGTAAAAATTCTAAGTCGGTTGCAAAAAAATCGGGGAAAAGTACTGATAAGGGAAAATAAAATCGTGGGAATTTTTGATCGTTATTTTTCCCCGATAGTATGATGAAAAATAGCTCGTTTTACTCGACCGTACTACCCTAACCTATCACCACGGGGTGTTTCCGACTCGTCAAAAATACCTAAAAAACATCTGTGGAGGACTGTGTTTATACGTTCTTTTTCTTAATCGTGTAATGCGCGTCGTTTAAATTGAAATACACTCCTCCACAGACGTTTTCATTATGGGTTATTACGGAGCTACGAAACGCGTTTCAACCTTATCAAGCCTCATCAGTCATACAAACTGTTTTACCTTATCACTAAAATTTTGTAAGAGCGTATATTTTTATATAATATTTAATTGGCCAATTAATTGCCATATTTTTGAAATGTTTATCACATAACAAAATGATTGTCATCTGTAGCGTGGAAAATGCAATCAAATTTATAAAAATATTATTTTGAGATGGATTACAGACGTCACAATACCACAAGTATTGTGATCACTAGATTGATGCCTATAACATTAATTGAAATAGATTATTTACAGGCCTTTGTAGCACTGAAAAGTCCTAATCAGCACTAACTAAATCGTCCGGCTTGCGGTTGATTCAAACTGACAGATCTATGAAATTTGCTAGCAAGTTTTGTCAGTATCTTTGATGTGTAATTAATACGTTTTTTGATCGAACACTCTAAAATCGAAGAAGAAATTAATTTTTAAGCACGGAAAAATAGTTTAGAGTTCGAATATCCAACTGTCCATTAACCGAATCAATATCCATGGCAACAAAATTAATTCATTACTACTAGAAACTCGAGACTTTCATGTTGCAACCTGTAATTTTGTTGCTTAAAAGTGGAGTGGATCTGTTAGTTTATGAGAAGTTTGTGGAGCCGTGGAGCCGTGGCCGAGTTGTTAAGGCGCTGGACATCTAAACCGGAGTTCCGAGTCCGAATCCCTTGCGCGGCTTTTAGTTAAATTCACCAATCACTCTTAATTCTGCATGGTACTCTGAGGTGTTTCTAGAAAGGCAGGACCCTCATTGATAACAGTTCATGAAGAACTGAAGAGGCTATCCTGGAAAATAATCATACCATTCATCCATTCATTCATTTATTCAGAAAGCATGAAATTCTTGGTTAGATGTTACGTTTCCCTTGAGATTATTGTAGTAGCATGTTTCGTCTCATTTTGAGACTAATTCTTGTCTTGACAACGAACTCCAAACATAATATTGCAATTATCTGCTCTTTAAATTATTTAGCTTCATAGTCATTTGCCACAACTTTATTTGATTGAAAACGAGGCAGGACATATTAAAATGAATCTCAGGGAAAGATGTATTGTTTCATATTGAAATTCTCATTACTTTTGTCTGTCTGGTAGGATAAAATCTATACATAATTACATTTGTATCGTAGGTTGTTGATTTTCATCCAAATGGAAATTACCTAGCAACGGGATCGGCTGATCGTACTGTCCGGATATGGGATTTACACAGTGGTACATCTGTCCGGTTATTTACCGGCCACAAGGTAATCAATTTTTTGTCAATCTGACTGTTGATAACTATTTGTACTTTTTGCTTAAAAATATTGACTGTTGAAAATTACTTGTATGTTTCCATTTAGGCTAGTGTACAGAGCATCAAATTTTCACCTGATGGACGTTATCTGGTCTCATCTGGTAGGTAGCATAAATTGTTTACTCGCAAATTAACCCTTATAATAGTCTACCCGATACGACCACTCCGAGCTTTTCGCTCTACACAAGTGGAAAGTAAAAAAGCTCGGAGTGGTCGTACCGGGTAGACTACCCTTTCAAGGAATTAGGAACATTTTTGGAACAGAGGGTCCAGTATAGTTTGGGTTTTGCCTCGCATTGTATCTTAAAATATATGTGGGAAATGTATCAAATTTTACATTTTTTTCGAACTCATTTGACTTTGCTTTACGGAAGTATATACCATCAAAAAATGTGTTGACGATGGAATTTCAAGGTTAAGGCTCATCCAAAAGTTTCACATTTTTAAAAACATGAATCAGTGTGTGATGCATCGCGCTGCTGAGTCAGATAAAGAGCGGTTTGACTTTGCTTTACGGAAGTATATTCCATCAAAAAAATGTGTTGACGATGGAATTTCAAGGCTTAGAAAAGTTTCACATTTAAAAAAACATGAATCATTAGTGATACGTCGCGCTGCTGAGTCAGATAAAGTTGCTTCAGTTACATAGTCTAACAGATCATTGACATTACCTAAGAAATCATCGTAACCTAATTTTGTATTCTAACGGATGAAATTATCTCTCGCATGTTTTATTTATCATCATTAATTCGGATGCGCTATGTGAATCTGTGTGCATTCGTCAAACTGATAAGGCTGCTTTTTGTTTACATTTTGCGGTTTTGATATATCCGGAGTCTACTGCTCTACAGCTTTAGAAACTGCAAAATTTCCGTGAATGATGAAGTCAGGGAATGTAACACAATTCACTGAGATAGTGATTCTTTTTTTAGGTATTGATAAACGTATTCTCTTGTGGGATATCGGTGAATCGGCTCCGGTTGCAGAGTTCACAGGTCACGCTTCAACAGTTAATACTTTGACCTTTAGCAGAGAAGGTCACGTGTTGGCTTCAGGTAAACAAACTTTAACCCCCTTATGCAAACTCACGCTAAAGTGACCTTTTTGTAGAAGTTACCACAAGCGAATTGGTCTTCATCTATAAATATTTTACTTGAGAGGAAGAAATTTTTGTAAACAGAATTTTTTGCGATTTTTGACATTTTCGCAAAAATAGAATTTACTTTGCTTCTGTAAAGGTGCTCTTAAAAAGCGCAATGCTGGTTAAAAGTTTCTCGAATTCTCCTAAATATACACCACAATGAAACAGTGAAAAAATTTCTGTAGATATTGATTTATAAATTACTTTACTCACAATGTGATAATAATAAATATTTACTCTCCAGCTTGACATGAAATGACAAAATAATTCTCTGAGTAAGATCCCTTTGATTCAAGAAGGGAAACATATTTTTACATGTAAAAATTACTATTCTCAAAACAAGTGATTTCTTTCTTTAGTTAGAAATGGTTTTCTTAAATTTAGTAAATTATTACTGGAAATCAAATACACGCTTTTTTATTACTAAGAATGGTGTATTTCCATTTCAACGTATTTTTAGGGTAAGTAGCAATTTTCCCTTAAACAATGTTTTTATTTGAAACGCGAGAAAATGATAAAAATAAAAGAAATGTAGGATGAATATTCTTAAAAAAAGTAAACTTTTACCTTTGTCAGCAAAAATTCAAGATTAGCATATTCTTAGGACATTCTTAATTTTTTGTCCAATTTCGTGTACCTAGCCAAAATATTAACAGTAAGAAATAAACTTTTTGCTGGTGTGGGTATCAATCTGTGTAATTTTGTGAGGTCTGTGGTCCTTGGCCGGAAAATTAACCGTCCAAATAAAAATATGATATTATATATAAAAATATTGCTGGAAGTTTATGGGCTAAATCCTACATAATTCTGAATTCTTCGATCACCCTAGACTCTGGATCACCCTACAATTGTTTTTGCGTCATTGATTCTAGAATCAGAAATAATGATTGATCCATATTCATAAGTGAATGAACATGGAAATTCTTACTTACAAGGAACTATAACTCGTCACGTGTTTATCACGTGGAAAGTAGACTTTGTTTTTATTTCAAATTAAAGTGTTTACGTGAACAATATCACGTTATAAAGTCGAAACCAAAACAACACTTTCTCTACTTTTGAAAATAGAGTCGGTTGATAGATAGCGGAAATCTCTTGTGTCCATTTCAAATATTCTGTCTTAATGAGTCACGTTTTTGTTATTGGAAAATAGTTATTCAATTATAAGTGCACATGCAATGATATTAGATAAAATTGATTACACCTAATTAACTCCAAATTACTACCCTACAGAGTTTTGATGCTCCTACTTACAAAACTTACAGATTTTCCCAAAGTACGCAAAAACTGTTATTTCTATAATAACTTGACTGCTAGTTTGTAATTACTATCGATTTCGATCAATCCTTCTCGTACATAGTAACATCAATTGCTTTCTCTTAAACGTGTCAGTAACGTGGTCAAGTTGAGGTCCAAGACCTTAACAGTATTTTTTTCCGTCACGCCCACTTAAAAATGGACTTCAGCATTTAAAAAGATTCTTGGTTAATGCTATAAGCCTGTGTTGCATGCACACATGAACATTTCAAAATATACATATTGTTGTGTTCAAATGTTGTTTACCATTCAGTATTATAGTTTGGAAGTGCCACTTCATAATGAAAATGACATTTGACAAAGTGGTTCCTCTTGTGGAGTTGCGGAGGCGTATGAAATGTTGTTTTATTTGTTGCTGGGTACACCAAACCCATGCTTTTCGTCCCTAAATATTCATCAAGAAATTTCTCATGAAATATTTTAAGATTAGATTTTTACTTGAAATAGTTAGTCTATCAGCTGAGGAACCACGTCTAGTACCAAGACCTATACCAAATGTTTTTTGATTTAGGTATTTCTCTATCATGTGCATTTTGACAATAAAATTTTCTAATAAAATTTGGATCATCTCATTCTTGGATGTTAGCATTCAGGGAATAATTTGAGATAAATTTTCTGCTGTTATCTACACTTCAAGTTCTGATTTACATGCCACAAAACTCATTTGAATTAATCGATCACATCTTTGATATTATCAAAAAATGGTATTGTTTCTTGAACTTTGATAAGCCGTTGCTGATTCAGCAAAAAAAATTTCGAGTTTTTAAAGTGAAGCGACGAAGCAATGACTTATTATAAGTCTATAACCTATAATTCAGTGATGGGATTTTCAAATGTTCATTTTTCCAATTTGGAAGTAGAAGACAATATTTTTTTTTTACTTCCGATTTATTTCTAGTGTTTGGAAATGAAATATTTAAGTGATTGGTAGATTTTAAACAATTCACCATTTTCATTTTGCAGGTGGATTGGACAATTGTGTAAAGTTATGGGATGTGAAAAGAGCTTGTCATATGGAAGATGATATTACAGAAAATAAAACGTAAAACATACTCTTCATTTTACACTAGGGAATTTGTTGATGATTCATTCTAGTTAGTTATTCCATCACGTGAACTGTTCCAAATAAAAGAACGATAAGAAAAAAGTAAAGAAGTTATATTCATAGGACACGTAACACGAAACATTTTTAACCTTCCACAAGCCGTGTTCTCTCTCCCGTTAATGACGTCATAGTAATGGGACATATTTCGGCGCAATAGGTTTTACAGCTCTTCTAAAATGGTTTTCATAAACATTCATTAATTTTCCAGCGTGTCAACTCTCTCCATGCTGTTTTCTGAATTAATGAGCAACGGAGAAAGGCTAGCTGTTCTATTTTGTAACGCTTATGTTCTTATTATTATTACAACGAATAGAACTTGCCATCGTTATTTATAAGAAATCTTTTTACAAGAACTTCGTAGCTAGGAGAAAAAAAGAGCAAAAAGAACTGTAGAATATATAATTTCGTTCTATTTTTTACAGCAATTCACCAAATACTTTCGAAATTGGTTCTTTCGTGACAAAATCTACACCGGTACATAAGCTTCATTTCACAAGGAAAAATCTCTTACTCGGGTCCGGACCATTTGTCAACGTGACGTGATATTTAGAAAGATGATGGCATATTTTTGTTGGCGAGGATTTGAGAAGAAGGAAGCCCAGATATGAAAGGATGCTGTTCATCTCAGATGAAAAGAGGAGAGAAATCTGAGCAGGAATCCAAAATGTCATTGATTGCCAATTTCATGTTCGGCAACAACGCTTCTTTATCGATGGAAAAGCTAAAGAGTCTAATCTCTTTGAAAAAACACAAATATTTTGAACGAAAACAGTTTAAGACGGGACACTATATTTATTTGTTTATTGACGGTAGATGAAAAATCACCGTTTATTTACAGTCTGTGATATTCTACAGTATTTTTCTGATGATTGTGGAAAGATCAGGTTAATCCATACTAGTCGCGTTTCATTGTTTTTCTTTATCCTAAATTTATCCTTAATGCTTTTTAATTACCTGTCATGTTTAACTCGTCTTTAGCGTGACCAGCTCAAATTTCAATTAATCAAAATGATGACGCCTGACTGGCGTTACCTCATCGGTGACGAAAAACTGGACCGACGAAATTATTTCAGCCCTAAAATTTTTATGGCTTTAAAACAATCATTGATACAATAATTCGTATAATTACTTGTGTCAAATCATGAACTCAAAAACTGAGATTTTGTCACTTTGAAGAAAATTTCGGCCGACTATGTATTTTGCTGTCTGTCCGATGACAACGACGGAACTAGGGGATTGTCCTCTGATTGTTATCTCAAAAATAGTGTTCACACATCCGATACTTTCATAAGTTTTTATATGATGAGTAATCGAGAAGTTTTTCAAGTTCAACGAAATATTTTAATAGGTTTTTTGTTACACGCTCTTTGTTTTATAAGCAACATAGCAAGGCTAGGCTGAGATTCTCCAAATCAGACAAAACTTGAAAAGAGTAAATGAAAATAAATATTTTAGCGGAGCCGATGAGGGATGGTTGCCAAAATTGGGTTGCATAAAACATTTTTTGTTGATGCGAAGACAGTGGATTCGGGAAGGATCAATGCTGCATGAAAATTCCCCATCATCAATAATTTGTTTCACGATGCGACACTTCATACTTTCTCCAAAAATGCCGACAAATTTTTTAACAAAAGGTATAATCGTATAATAGACCTGGAACTGGATTTTCACAGACTAGTTTTTCCAAACTTCAGAAAATTTTCCAGGAAAAAAACGTTCAACTGAAACTGGTATGAAATATACGCGAATTACAGAGTCGAGACGCGTTACTTTAACATTAAATTCAGACTTGAGTGGCCATTTTTTACAGATTATTGTTTAGCCTGTACCGCTCCGTTTTGATAAAAATTCTGTCTGTACACAGCAAATTCTGTCTTGACACAGCAAATCATTTGATTAGAGACGGGGCCGGACATACTAAAATTAATCTTTTAGAAAGTTCTTTTATCCTTATCGTAACCTTCAAACGAAATTCGTGTTCTTATAAAGGGTGAAACATTGAGTTTTATTATCAGAAATACTGACTTTTACCGGAGCCTTTTTCTCTTTAGGAACAACAGGGTGGCCAGTGGTTTTGAAGTAAACAATTTCAATAACATAACGGACAACATTGAAATTTCATGAAATAACGGTGTGTTGCGAATTAGCCTGTACCAGACTCTACACACTTTCCGTACCGGTGCGGCGGTCTGGTACAGGCTAGTTGCTTTTAAAAACAAAATAAAGTATGATCTTGTTACACCTACCATAAATAAGATACATTCAACTTTTAATTACTTTTATTTTTGGGAAATTTTGCGTTGACTAGTTTTCATGTGATTAAATTTTCTAGTTTAAGAAATAATAAAATGACACTAACTTTTTGACTAAATCTGCAAATTCATCATTATGTTATCGGATACCTACTAGTAGCTTCATTCTTCAAATTTAATGGAAAGTTATTTTTGACGGAGGGCTTATCGATTTTTAAGGCTGATTTAGAACTAATTTCCAATAATATTTGCAGTGGTGGATCTAGGGTTTAGCAGCATACCCAGCTAAAAATTATTTATTTTTCATGATTTAAAAGGACGTTGAGTCCAACTGGCCAGGGAAAATTCCTACAACCCCGCCTCATTTTTGTGATATTTTCCATGACAACGAGGCTAAAAGAGATGTGTATTATCATTTAATTGCCTTTGAAGATATTTAACATGATTTCCGTATTGTAATTAGTTGTCATAGAAAACTTCATTAAAACGAGGCGAGGATGTAATAAAAAATATAATAGCGCTCAGATACGAATACGTCACACTGTTGTGTTTGTCCGCAAATCGATCACATAAGTCTTTGCAATACAAT